>JANEYF010002170.1:0-107057 GCA_029963845.1 Rhamnusium bicolor
GGATAATCTTGCATTTTTTGTCATTTGCATTTGTTCTTTACAAATATTTTGTATTTATTATATACAGCGTATTATACATTTACACATTTATTTATAATTAAATTTACACATATTCTACATATTTATTATATAGTATTATATTAGTAGCCATTAAACTTAAGATTTTTCTTTTGACAGACTATGCAGCTGTCGCGCAGTGTGTTGAAATAACGGTACAAATTATAACTTACCAGTTGCTTACTTACGGCGCCTACGCCCATGATAATGTATTTAAGAAACCAGCCTTAGTCATTCATTAGTAATGTTCAAAGTGAGTTTTTAGTCGATTACAACGTTGTCAGGATGTAAACGGAACACATTTTAAACTTTTAACTTAGTTTAAATTACTTTTTATTGAAACATTTTTTTAAATAATACTACTAATACAAATTGTAGCAAAGTTTTAAGTTTGTTATCTATTTCGTCAGTAACTTGCATATACATATTTTTAAAGATTGTATTGAAATTATACATGCATTTTCATAAACATATAAAAATTACAAAACGCTGTAAATATTTACTTATCTAATTTTCACTTTATTTTGTTAATTGTGAAACTAGTTTCATTATATTTGAATATTAGAAGATAAATTAAGGGGTCTTAATTATTGGAAGCTGTTGTTCAGTATAGGTACTACAAACATTTTTCTCAATTTTTCTGGCATCTAATTTTAAAATTAATTTCTATCAGTTAGTAGAAATAATTATAAAGTTATTATTTTCCTTATTATTTTCAATTTTACGAGCTTACTTATTCAGTGCAATGTTTATATTTTCCATAAAAATGTATTAGCTATATTTATTATATTATCTTTGATCTGAAGAAGCTGATACTAAAAAGAATGTAAAATCTGATTATATACTTTGAAGATCAATACCGGCGTAAAGACAAAGTTATACGATTAAAGATAAGGCCAAAGCTTAAGGGCTTTAAAAGCTTTCTGAAGTGATTTCATATCGTATGATTTGACTCGATGTCATTTTGGTTTCATACTTCCACAAGTTACCGTTATGAATATCAAATATTAGTAGATGAGGAGGTATGGATGATATAATTTTAAGTAACATTTGTTATTTTAGATTTAAGTTAAATTTAAAACATTTAGATATTATCCATGTTGAAAATATTTTGCAAATATACCGGGTGTATGTTTGAAAAGTTTCACCGCATATCTTCAAACAATAATCTTCACAGCAATCTATCTTAAAATACTGGTTAGTCTTCATTCACGAATAGCTTGCATTCATATCCATCACATGACACTTTATCATAAACTTGCTACGAGATTTGTGTTGCAGAAAAAAGATGCCGAATGAATTAGAACATTTTTTATTTGAAATCCTGATATCCTACTAACAATTCTACGTCATATGAGATGGAATCGTTTCCTGAGCTCGTTTCTGGGAATTACGAAAAAATACAGCGGCATAAAATGTTACGCTTTCCGCCCCTGTTATACAAAAAAATAGCTATTTTGAGAAAAAAGACTTTTTTATATTCAACATGAATATCGACTCAAATTGTAT
This sequence comes from Rhamnusium bicolor, assembly GCA_029963845.1. Lineage (NCBI taxonomy): Eukaryota > Metazoa > Arthropoda > Insecta > Coleoptera > Cerambycidae > Rhamnusium > Rhamnusium bicolor. The sequence continues at coordinate 1,567 of JANEYF010002170.1, forward strand.
CGAACCCATCACGATTATAACAATAATGATGTGCTGGATAAGTCTGACATACTTTGAGTCTTAAGTGTCATTTTTAACAAATCACCCATTTCCATACTAACACCATTGTGTCTGAAGCTAACAGATCGTACAGTCTCAAATTCGCGTAATTTTTCGATGTTTGACTGTTCTTATATCAGATTGAAGTTCGAAGTTGATTGTACATGTCCAATAACCTAATAGTCAAAGGACCCTAGCTTGCCATTTATAACATGCTGAATACACTAATAAAGGTATTATGAAAAATCTTAAATTTAATAACTAAGAACTAAACAGTATTTATATTATTCATTTTACTACATCGTAGAAAGAAATTGAGATAACGTTAAAACAACATAAACATGGGGATTTAGTTTTAGTATTACTCATTTCTTACGTGAGGTGTTGTTGAGATAGGTATTTTTAATTATAAATTCTAAGAACGAAAGAAACTATACAGTCGTTAAAAATATTTTTATTATGTCTCGTACAAATCGAAAAAGAAGTGAAAGTTGTAATATCGTTAAATGGCAATAGGTATTTCGTATTTCTCTAGTTGCACATGTTTTTACAATAAATAAAGTATTAGAAAAGTCGTGAAAAGTCAAAGGGAATTTCTACAATTGTTAAAAATTTTACTTTATAACTGTTAAAATGCAGTGGAAGCTGTCAAAAATATGGTTATCGACGTTAACACAAATGTCGCTATCAAAATGTTAGATTAGAGATCATGGCCTATATTAAGTGTGTTTGTCAAAACTAACATGACTGTCAGAGAATTTTGAGGTTGGGTTTAACCTTACATTAACGGACGTTCGTGTTAAATTTATATATTTAATTTATATACATATTAGGATTCTTTGACACGTTACTATCAGTCAAAGTCCAAACGCAGAATAAGATTCTGACGTTGACTACGTCTGTATCGATATCTTCGAAGTTTAAAATCTTTCACACCAACAGACATCAAAGTAGAACTTTATTAGGTGAGAAAATCTAGAGGATAGAAGGTTTAAAGAATGATCTCGAGGGAGTCTATGAAACTTAAGTTTTTTTCAATGGAAATTAACAATAAATCCACACTGAAATATTTCGCTTTGACGTTGGAACAATTAAAATTTAACATTTTTCAAATTAAATTGAGGTCATGAAATCCTTTAGTGCCAAACTGTCTTCAAGTTAAAAAATTTAAATCTTACTCAAAAGACGATAGCTCCACTGGACAGACAATCACTAGAGGTAATCTTCAGAACACTAACAAGCTTCGGGACGGACGGAACTCAAGCGTCTCTTCCAGGTTATGGTTAGATTTCTGCTAACTACGGAAGATCGACGACGATCTCTCTATTTTCATTAATGCTTTTGTCACTGTTTAAATGCATTCTACTACCTACGAAATTTGCGATAAGTGATCTTGACTTGTCACTTTGTCTGTAACTACTTAACCTGCCCAATCGTATCTTCACTAAATAGAAACTCCCTAAAATGATATGTGCCAGTTATCGCAAAATATGAGAATAACTTTCCGTTACCGTTGCAAATTTTCCGGATCGGTTCTTTTTCTCACAATTCATCATCTTCCTTTACCTCTTTTGAACCCAAAAAATTTCAATTTGACAGAGCAATTTCTCCCTGATATCTGTCAACTTTTTAAATTATTTATACCTTCTAACCTTTTTTTATATATTTTTAAATACGCGTCATGGAGGGTAGTTAAACTCTTTACATAAAAAGTTTTTTTCTTGGAAGACAAAAATTATCGAACTACTAGTTCCGACAACATAAATGAATAGCGTATATATGAATTTGTGCGGAATTAAATAAGAGTTCAGTAGTGCAGTTTAACGGAACCCAAGAATTTGCTTAACTCCGCCGCCTCCCAGCTGTTCTGCTTCACCTCCCTCCTCTCCACGACCATTGATAGTCCCGACTTCGGAAATAGCACCCTTAATTTGCGAAAATTATAACTAATTCTCCACCTTTGTTTTTCTTAATTTTATTATTTATCTATTAAATATGTGCTTCGTTTCACGTTGTTACATGAATTTATTTTAAACTAAGGTTTATGTAGTGTAAATATCATTTATGTATATGTATTTGTAATGCTAAGTTTAGTTAATTTCTTTTATATTTATTATTCCTCATTGTATTTACCAACTCTCTCAGAACCTTTCTTCCCTGCAATTAGATGGATCTATTACCTATGGACGGTGTGAGAAATAAATAAATATATAAAATAAAATTATTCTTCTTTCCAGTGTATGAACTGGCAGTTCTTCTTGATTGTTTTGATGGGTTATGAACTCGTTAACGATTCTCTGTTGTCAATTTCTCAAGAGGATTAATTTTTTGATTATAAATCGTCATTTTAAATAGTCCCATAATAGAAAATCATGCGGGTTGTGGTCTGGTGAACGCGTAGATGCATCTGCTCCTCTACTAAAGATGGATTATTTCTAGAAAATACGTGTGCAGCCACCTTCTGGCTAGTCTAGTAAAATATAAGGGAACGTCAACGTGCATAAAAAACTGACTTAACTTCTGTTAATTGATATATATCTAAAAATTTTAAACAAGTTATTACCTAAAATGTTGTAATACATGTTTAGTACATCTGGAAAAATGAAATGACCCACATGATTTCCCAATGTGGCTGCCCAACTGCATCCTTTAAACATATACATAGTGGGTTAATTTTATTGCTTTTAAGTTTTCATCGTCCTAAAAAGGAGTATTCTGACAATCAAACATCTCATACCTATAAAATGTTATATAGAAAATCACTATTTCACAAAAGTCAACGCGCACATGCCAGCTCCGGACAACAGCTGCTCCTCGTATAACTTCACGTAGGATAGTGGAGACATCTGTTCTGAAAGCCTAGTACTAATGGGATCTTCTGATACAAAATCCAATATGTCCTTTATCTACAGTTCTTACATTTCTTAGGTGCCCTGCATACCTTCCACTTCGTGGTTTTAAATTAAAGGTTTCACGAAGTCGATGTTCTATTCTTAAAAATGTTTTTCCGCTCATGAAATATCTGTGTGGAAATTTTTTCCTCTAGCATCTATCTGCTGCTGAGGCATTACTTATATTATGCTGCCCTAGAGTTAAAATCATATCTGTTAATTCCGCCCTAGTATAGACATATATTTTTGACAATGGAATAATTCACAAGCGCAATAATATTTCTAAAACTATATTGGCAATATATGTTAAATTCAGCCTAACACGATAAATTATCTCACTTCTAATTTTTATGATGCGAAAAATGTAAATTTTTGAAACGAATATATCCAAATATTTTCTTAGTCATTTTTATTAAGTTAAAAATAAAAAGTTAGGGGACTAAGGCCAAACCACCCTCCCAAAAAAAAAACTTAAAAACAATTCCAGGAGGTACATTCAAAAATGGTTTTTGCTATTCCTTTATTTGTGTCTAAAATTACAATTTGATATTTTAAACTATTTAGAAGTAATCGCCAAAAGAGTGACTATCATGAGCTCCCTCTGGGGCTTGTATCGAACTTATTATGCGGTATCGGATATAGCATATATAGAAAACTACACTTTTTTGTCTACTGAAGTAGTGCCTCGTAATTATGATACACCCTGTATATTACATTTTTAGTGTGCTAATATTTTTCTGACCTCAATAAAAATATTTATTTAAACTAAAAACAAATCTCAAAAAAAATTATGTAATATACAGTATATTATTATGGAAAGGTGTATATCTGGTTTATTGATCAACGTCAAAATACACACCTGAAGTCTACGACCAACCTTTGATTGATATTTATTTTAGTGCTGTATTTTACCTTCTGTAATGTTTTTGCTTTAATTTTAAGGCTCCCCTGACGATAAACGAAAGATCGTAAAATATACCTATGTTTCGGAAGACATGAATTTATACTAAGAATGATAGATGAAACATTCTTAGAAATAAGACGAATACAATATTTTTATACGAGTAGTATAGCATTTTGCTTTCACATGTATCAGATTATATGATATAATGTATTGTAGTTAGAGTCTGAGAGTGTACATGTTCTGATTTATTCCCCATATATGTATTTTCATGCTGCTTTAGTTCATTACTAGAATGTAATCTCCAACATGACAGCATAAAAAAATATGTTTTACTATTTTTTATTTTAACAATTGAATTAGAAAATAGTATTTTTGCTAGATTATAGAAATTGAACTTTCATTAATGCTCTCTAGTCATTTCGACTAACCGGGTAGTTACATTTTAAGTGACTATTTTTGTTTTGGAATTGAGTCGGAAACGATTAATCGACTAATATTAATCAACTCGATATTAATCTTAATATTAATTTTTATCAATCGACTAATTTTAGTCGTTTGACTAATTTTGGTCGGTCGATTATACTTAGAAAGGCTCATCGAGTGCAGTATATAGTGTTTTGGTGTTTCGGAGAAAACTACGTCAGTGTTATCTTCACATCAAAGGTTCCAACCCACTCCAGGATTAACATCAACATTAACATTAACGCTGGCAATAATGCAAGCCAACATTCCCCCTCAGTCAGTGAGGGAATATTCTTCCACTTGCATATTTTTATGTTTCATACCAGAATTTGTACTATCGCATTCTGTATAAAATACATCATACATAAAATAATAAAATTAAATTAAAGCATAAGTAACAACTATAACGCGTGAATTAATCCAGTCCAAAACGACCAGTCGATTAGAACGACTAATCGCTTAAATTGACTACTCGTTTAAATCGATTGAATCGACTAAATTTACTATTAATAATAATAATAATAATAATATAGTAATATTTATTTACTCAGATATCTATATATAAATAAAATGTTACAATTGACGATTAAAATAAGTGACAAATAAACAAGGAGTAGACTCACAAAGGAAAACCTGCTGCTGGGTAAATCACTAAGTTTAGTTATTATTGAAAATAATCTAATGAAGTTAGGTATCTTAAAAAGAAAAAATAACAGAATAATATTTAATGATAATATGTAACTAAACTTAAATAAATAAAATCTCATTATTTTAGATATGTCCGGGTGCATTTTTTAAATCAATTATTTCATGTACTGAAGATATCGGTTTATCAAAAATCCATTTATTTTTATTTAATTTTAAAGAGTTTGATATAATTTAAATCTTTTAAATTTTTGTGTACGGCTTTATATATTTTAGGTTCAAGGTAAGTATAACAAAGTTGCCCAATAGTTTTATACACTCTTGGTACTATAATCGATTCCTTTTTATATCTGGTGTCATAATTGTGGTTTACTTGTAGGTTATTAGCTACGGATTTACATTGGTATAATAATATCTGTTGGAAAAGTAATTGTCTGATATCAAATATTTTGGATTCACTATAAAGGTCATTACTTGGGTAGATGTAACACTTATTATACATTATTTTTATTAGCTATTTATCACCTCTAGTTTTTTTTAGATAACAAGTCGTTACAACCCCCATGCAATAGTTCCATATATTAAATGGGTTTGCACTAATGCATAATACGTAGTTAATAAAAGTTTGATATCAATAAAAATTTTTAAATATTTAAATTTGGCGAGAAGACATCGTCATTTTTTAACTAGATTATCTACATGCGCATCCCATCTAAGGTGACTATAATGCCCAGATATTTTATTGTTTTAGCTGATTTCAGCTCAATCTCAGTATTGTTGTGTTTAAATTTAATTAAAGTGTAATTCAGGAGGTTTGAGGAATAAAATACTAAATGCCAGATATTGTGTTTTTTTTTAATTTATAGTTAATAACTTCTACTAAAGAATTCTAAAATTATTTTTTATTATTCTCTCCAGTGTTTGCCAGTCTTTAGTCCTATAATCAATTACAGTGTCATCAGCAAAGCTTAAAACTTTCCCTACAAGAGGTAGTTTGAAAGGATCATTGGCATAAAGTCTAAATAAAATTGGACCAAGAACTGTCCTTGTGGAACTCCACAACGAATTTTGTCCGTGTTAGTTATTGTAGAATCAAGTTTTACACATTGTACTCGGTCATCTAGGTAACTTTCTATAAGATTATAAGCAGCTTCTCTAAATCCGATACCTTCCAAAGTATTCAACAAGTCGGTGTGACTTAGTGTGTCGAATGCTTTCGGTTTTACTAATTCGACTAAATTGATTTATTCGAATAATTTCACAAATTCGACTAATTTGATTAAATCGATTAATAGACTAATCGACTGATTCGGCTACTTCGATAAATCGACTGATCAACTAATCCGGCTAACTCGATTAACTCAACTAAATTGAATAAATCGACTAACTCGACTAATCTAATTAAATACATCTGTTAACCGAAATCAACTCGAAAGACTAATTCAAATAAAAAAAATGTAGGACTCTAACTTACTATTTTTTTATTTTTTTATTTTTTTGATAGTTTTAATGTTTCACATGTCATAATTTTGAAATCAGACCAGAGTAGACAAATATATTTTCCACAGATTTAAAACATCAAAACATGCTTAAATATAAAAAATTGAGTGTAATTTTGAGGACAGAAATCTACAACAATTCACGAAATGGCCATTGCAAAGACACACACGTTTTTGTTTATCATTTCTGAAATACATTAGCGAATGCGCCTCAGAGAATATCTCGAGAATTTCTATTAGATGGAAACGTAAGCTGATATTTCACAAAAGCTTTTATCGCACATTACTTCGCACTTATTTTGTTTCGCCATGTTTTCTCAAATATTCATTAGAGCATCAATAAAAAGAGAAAAACGTCATTGTGAGTGTATTAAAACACCATAATATAAATGCTTTACTTTGTTTTGGACAACGCAGTGTCAGTATACATCATGATCATAAATGTACAAAATAAAGTTGCTATAATTCATTGCCTAATAAATGTATTGAAATTATTTAAAAATTGCATCAAGCCAATGAAATTTTGCTTTATTACTGTTAAAAATCTTATGTCATTTGATAAAGGAAATTGTGAATTTTTGTAACAAAATTGGCTCAATTGTTCTTTCCCACAGGCATTTTAGAAGATAAACAGACATATAACCGTCTCATATGAATTTAATTCATCGATGGGGAAAAACATTCTCAGAGACTGCGTTTGAATAAAGAAACAGAAAGTGAAAGACGAAGCTGATCTCTAGAAACCGGAAATGCTCTACGTCAGACTTTTGCTAAAAGTAGAAGACAATTCGACGGTATGATGCCGATTTTATATTCCATATTCTAGAGTTCACAAAATTCTTTGTATATTTGAAAATGAGAGAACATAAGATTAAAGTTTTGCGTCTTCTTCTTCAAACAAACTATGCAAGGGGAATGGAGATTTCCTTCAACAATTAGAAACCGATCATAATTTTGCTCCTAATCTCATTCTTGGTGATGAAGCAACATGTCATATCTCTGGAAGACTTAATAAGCATAATTGTAGAATTTGGAGAGAACATAAGCTGCATAAATTTTTTAAATACGAAATAAATTCGCCAAAGGTTAATGCCTTCTTTTCTCCACGGAAAACACGGTTATGGGAACTACTTACACCGCAGCTACCGCTAAATTAATTGAATAGAGTCCCCTTCCAATAGGACGGAGTATCTCCCCATTGTGCCACAATTGTGCAAATATACACTAAGATTTTTAGAACTTGTATTTTGACTGGGACCATCAACAATTAACACGGCGTTTCGTTAATTTCTTGCATTTGAATGGTTTTTCTGAAATTTTAGTTTTTATAATTTTTCCTTGAGATTGATTAATTGAGTGAGTTTTAGTGAGTTACCAATTTTGATTATTGGGATTAATAGTGGTCGTATTGCCGTTGATCGTGATTTTATTTGTAGATAATTGTCACGAAATTTTAATTTTTGGATTAACTCGTTAAGTCTTGCAGAATTGCCTGTCGAGAAACTTCTCCAGTGTTTTTTTTATTGGAGACTGCATTCAAGCCGCTTTTCTTGTGGTCCAATTTTCCTTCATAGTAAGGAAAAGATTGAATAGTGTAACACAGTTTAAGCGTACGAGTTTTCTCAGTGCACCCTTGGTTCACCGTTTTGAGTTGCCGTCTATTGGTTCTTCATTTTGGGGTACCGCTTTGGGGTTCACCGCCCTTATTTACCGTGTCCAGTTTGGTTACGTCAATCAGTTCGCCGCCTATTCATTCTACTGGGAGAAAGCATCCTCTAGCTGATTAGCGCTCACCCATTTCACAACAACCCTATTGGACACTATTGACAACTTTCTGCTGCTCACCAATCACCAGATAAGTGCCCTATATTTATTTTACTTGTTTTTTTCTTTTATATCAAAAAATTACAGGAACACTTGTGGTTATGTTTTTGTACCCATATGTATACCAACTGATTGATATACTATAGATGTGGATATATCGTTTTTTTTATATGCATATATACCCTATTATTATTATAAGTAATTAATTGGCATCTTACATAATAAGTAATAAGTGTATGGAAGCGACTCTTCCCAATATCAATATTTCTCCTTTTGTACATACATTTATTAATTGTCCCTTACATAATATAACAGACAAATATTTTTGTAATATACCCCTTAAAATCAAACATCTAGTTATTACTTCTTTGTTTGTGTCTTTACCACCTAGCTGTCTAACCTGCTCCCTCCGACAAGCTGGCACATGTGTGGTTCCTACATTTTCTCGAACTGCACACTATAATAAACATTTGCTGCGAGTACCGGAGAGGTACCCACTGAAGCCTTCTCACATTTCACCATTTATTAATTATTATTAAAAATTAATATTTTTTTTCATATGTACATCCCTACCGTATCATAGAAGAAAAACAAATGAAACAATACTAAACCTCAGCAATAAAAGATAGTTTTCACGATGAAGTTTAGTTGCTTCCAAATATTTTACAAATGGTTAAATAAATCAATAACTACAATTATGTTGTTAGTAATGAAATTCTACATATACAATAAAAATAATAATTTTATTAATTGGTCGAAATCTTAAGTATATCATATAAAATAATAGAAAATGTAATTCACAGATCAATTTAAATTAGATTTTCCTAAGTGACTGAAATCTTTGTAAACAACTTTGAGACAACCCCCAAATCCAAAATCGGAGATGCACGGGTAGGGGGTTACGCAGTTGAAAAAACGCAGTCATACAGTCTCTTCGACTTTGTCAAAGTCGAAACGGGATATGAACCCGGAAGTCGATAGACAGTAAACCAGCTAAGTTTGTCACTTTATGTCCTAGTCCACTGCGCTACCGAGCTTACGGATATACTCGTATATTTTGTCACATACTTGCTGGATATATTAAGTACAACTTACGCATCGTAGCATGGCCCCTTAGATTTAAATGCGCAATGGATTTGGCATCTACTGTCTCTACCGCATACGGGCCACTTCTTTCTAACTTGTGCGCAATTCGGGGGCCACTCTACGATGCGTGACCTGTAGATAATATCACATTTTACATATAAACGACAATTCAAATTTATATCAGTGGGTTTATGAAGTTTTCAGTAAATTAGGAATATGAAATAAAATATCTTAACAATAATATCCCTAATGCATGTAATTGATAAAATGTTGACGTCTTTACGAAAATGTTTTGGTAAAAAATAATTTTTCTTTGGCTTTGGATACCAGGTCCTTTAGCCACGTATAATGTTTTCTTAACTCGTCGAAATACGTTTTAAATTATGTCCAAGTATTACAGTTTGATCTGTGATGTAAGAAGAAAAATATGACATAGCAATGAGGAAAATAAAATACAGAAGATAGATATAAAAAAAAGAAACGATTTGGGATGACAATGGATACACGTTTCACGTCAATGGATCATTATTGAGGTCAAATGTTAGAGCCAACCCTGGAGCATGCAGATGAACTGACTCCCGAAAAAAGTGCCAAGTAAGGCGGAAAAAATGAGACGCAAATTTGGAAAAATCCGCGATCCTGTTTCATTTAGTGACGAAGCCCCTGAAAATAGTGAAAAGGACACTGAAAACTCCCCTACGAAAAAAACACGTTTTGATTTCTAAGGTTAAGTGTAAGAGTGCCCCGAATATTGTTAGCGAAAACGTTCCATCCAAAAGTAGTGTTAGGAGTGAAAGCGAAAGAGACGCAAAGCGAGTGATAAAAGGACAAACTATAAACGTAAAGTCAGTTATAATTAAAAGGAAGCATAGTGAGAAGTGAAATAATATTAAGCCGCGTGTATATGACGTGGCGTTAACAAGCGCCGGCAAAAAAATAGGACCAAAGAGCTAAAAACACTAATAAAACGAACCCAAACGTTGCTGAAAAAAAATAGTTGCTCCGCGCGTACTATCGAAGGAAGAAATACTGCAAGATCTGTATGTGAGTGATTATGAGAAGAGCTTCATATACTTCGAAATGAGTAAGTCTCAAAGGTCAGATCCCGTGCCAAGCTTTGAGCTTCCGGCCGCCACAATATGCGAGGAAAGGAATTTCGCAAAAAGAGCGAGATCTCCTTGACTTGCAGCAGGCTTCCCAACACACGATTTCCAAGATAATGTCAACTCAACCCGTTAAATCAATAGACCCGCCTGAAGCATTCGGAGGCGACTTAGAAGAGCAAATGGAAGTAGTCGTTTCCGAAAAATACCCCGCCAGCAGGTTTTAGTTATCCCAAAAAATACACTAAGCTAGATAATTTGCTGCACAGCGACCCCTCGCAAATCACCACCAAAAATAAATTCGCTCAGCTCGCTACCTTGCCAGCCACAAGCAAAACATTACAAGCTATCCAAGGAAAAGTTTTTAAAACAATACACAAACCTAAGACGAACAAGAACCCACCCCCGAAAAATCCACCACTCCTCATGAAACGTGTACCGAATAAGCATGCTGCGTTTATCTCGGAAATAAGCCGGAACATAAAACTAGGGTTCCACGTGAAATTCGCGACCCAAAGTACCCTGTTGTATATATACGACAAAAAAGAGTTTAACAATTATAAAGAAAAACTTAATAACAGCTCTGTCAAATACCTTTCCTACACAAGTAAAAATGGCACAACTACGCATTTGTCCTGAGGGGCCTACAGGGAGACCCAACATTAGAATAAATTAAAAACGGTAATCATATTTTACAAATACTAAATATCTTCAAAATGCGTATAAGGAGAAACTCTTTATACCTGGTGATCACAAACAAAGACGTAACTTTAAGGAAACTACCGATTGATGTAAAATACGTTCTGTTTACAAAAATAGCTTGGGAGCGGCGAACCAACGACAGGATAATTTCACAGTGCCGCAGATGCCAAATGTGCGGCTACGCCAGAACAAATTGCCACAGACAACCTCATTGTGTCAAGTGTGCAGGGTCCCACTGGGCTCGTGAATGCAATAATGCCGCAGACTCGCCGCCCAAGCGACCAAGTGTATGAATTGCCAGGGGTACACATACTGCTTGCAACACTGAATGCCCGGTTTATATCTTCAGCAGCAACCTGGTTAAACAAAACATGAAAAACGTGAATATACAAGAGGAAAACAGATATGTCGACGCCTCGACGCCCCAAACCAACATCTTGGAGCAGAGGAAGAGAGATAACGACCAACCAAGGATGAACCAAAGAAATCCTGAACTTTCCCAGACCGACGGAACCTTTACCCATCCCCGACGCTCGCTGTCTCAATACGCAGCATGAACCCTCCCCCGACGTACGCCGCCTACAGACTGCAACTGAACAAACTTCAACATGTTAACTAGGGGAACTCGATGAACTAAATAGTAAAATCAACCTAAAAGAAACAATAAAAGCTATTAACGAACTCAACAAAATGCTGAGGACCGTCAGTGATCCGATGCAGACGATTACTGTCCTACAGGTATTTTCAGCTAACGTATTACCTCAATACAGAATTCTCTATTAAGTGCCTACTCTGGAACTGTAACGGCCTTAGAAATAGAGCTAACGAATTCCGCGACTTTTAACAACAAATGACATCGATGTAGCTTTTTTGACTGAGACAAACCTAAAACCACAAAACAAATTTAATGTTAAAAATTATTTTATTTACAAGACCGACAGAACTGAACAACGAGGAGGAGTGGCTATCTGCGTGAAAAAGGACAACCCGCACATCCCGACCCCGTCCTCCCATATTGGTATCGAGAACGCAACTTTACAACTCGGACACGTTACCACCCTGACGGCCGCCTACAATCCACCGCGAAATAGGATCACTGAACAGGATCTTAATATTTTATTCAACAACAATAAAATCGTCCTAGCAGGACAGCTGAATGTCAATCATGTCATCTGGAAAAACCAGACACAGCAACGCCAACGGTACTGTAGTGCAGGACTATGCACTAAGGGGAGGACATTGCCGTCACATCGACGAACATCCCTACCCACTTCTCCTATAACAACTCCACCTCCACCTATATAGACCTGATATTACATAAAAAATCACTTGCATGATATTAACCCGGTTTCTCAGCACGAATTAAGCTTAGACCATAAACCTGTAACTTTTAGCCTTCTCGACGTGGATCGAAACAAATTAACCAGAAACATCTATGACCACAAAAATACAAAAGGAAATAAACGTAAAAACGATATGAATAATAGCACAGTAATTAATTCAAATATTACCACTAAGGATCAACTTGATCAAGAAATAAGAATCTTAACGCAAAACATTTGCAATATTTCAACTAAATTATTAGATATAGGCCTGAAAAAAGATATTATACCTCAGGATATTAAAAACTTAATTAACTTTAAAAACCAAATACGCCGCAACTGGTAACGGCACAAAAGAGGGATCGACAAGAGAAGGTTAAAAGTTCTGCAGGGTACGGTTACTATTAAACTTACTGCACACCGCAATAAAGAGTGGAACGAAAGGGTAGCTAAGCTCACGACAAGGAAAAACTCTCTGTGGAAGATGCTTAAGCTTCTAAAACGGTATAATTCGCAAATAACCATCATAATTTCAAACGATCAAACTTCCTTGATAGACAGAGAGAAAGCCGGTGCCGTGGCTAGCTATCTTTTCGATGTCTACAACTCCAAACCAAACGTGACCGACCGCCAGATTAATATCGACGAAAGTATACCCAATATCCCCTCCTACGTCTCCATCCCTCCCGCAAGCTAACTAAGTTAATTACCTCACCCACTATGCTTAAAAATACCCTGAAAACCTTACCCAACCTTAAAGCTCCCAGTCCTGATACAATTCCCAACCTCCTTTATAAAAAACTTCCCAAGTAAATCATAATCCCACATCATAAACTCGTCGACATGACTACAATATTTCCCCATAGCGTGGAAACTCTCTGTTATTCTCCTTTTTCTGAAACCGTGAAAAGACCCCACAACACCTGCTAGCTATCGCCCGATTTCCCTGTTAAATACACTGGGGAAAATCGTGGAGAAAATAATTTTAATAAACTTGAATAAAATTATTATAAAGAAACACCTAATTCCAAACTTACAATTCGACTTCAGAGGAGGGCACAACACCACGCTGCCGCTGTGCAGAGTTGTGCACGACATTATCGAACGCTATAACAAAAAACAGTCAACCAAAATGCTGATTCTGGATATCCAGAAGGCATTCGGCACGGTTTGGCATGGAGGTCTCCTGCATAAACTGATAGACTTTCACAAATTACCGACATATTTTGTCACCTTCCTTAAATCATATCTCGAACACAGGACCTTTGCAGTCCGTGTAAATAATAGCTTATCCGAAAATATTCAAACTCGCCCAGGCGTGCCGCAGGGTACGGTCCTTTCTCCGATATTATTTAACTTGTATGTTGCCGACCTTCTCACCCACCCCTTAACCCAGACAATAATGTACGCGGACGATACAACGATTTATTCCCACCTTATATGCTCAAACCGCAACCTCCAAGTTGTGGTATCATTTAAACATGCTTTTAGAGTATTACAAGGACTGTAAAATCACCATTAACCCGACAAAAACAGAATCCATACTTTTTACCAAGAAATTTACTAACATACGGACATGTACCCCATTCAAAATTAACAACAAAACTATCGAGGAGATGAAAGTAGTTAAAAATTTAGGCATTAAGCTAGACCAACGGCTATCCTTTAAGCCTCATATCACTAAAATGATAAATAAATAAAGTATATATATATATATATATATATATATATATATATATATATATATATATATATATATATATATATATATATATATATATATATATATATATATATCTGCATAAACTGTACCCCCTGATCAACAGTAGGTCAGTATTAAGTACCAAAAACAAACTTTTAATCTATAAAACGGACATACGGCCGATGTTAACATATGGCTGCGTCATCTGGACACACAGTAGGGGCGTTTCCAGACGACGCAAAATAAACTTCTTCGTCTCCTTACGAATTTAAACAGATTTGTAAGCACCGAAAACTACATATTTTACTAGACATACCATACATACGTGTCTGTATCACAGACACAGCGAAGTTCCTAATATCCAGCATTAGACATTCAGTTCTGACTAGTCACATCACGGATATTAGGAACTATCACGAATACAGATATACACATCGACTACTACACGAAATCCTGCCATTGTACAGCGACAACAACTGACAGTAGAAACAGACAGACAAAGACAGATCTACACCTCCTACACCTCATCATAACAAACCCTATAATCACCACTAACCACAGTTTCACTCAGATTCCACCCTCATTATCTCTACTCATATTTACAGCCAACCTATAAACTAAACTATCTTAAGCAGGTTTTTTCAATAGCTTTTTCCTGCACACCCCTACAATAACCCGCCTTTATCCTATTTCCAAATCCAAATTCCAAATTAAATTCTTTTTATTTCTTATTAGTACATTTCTCCCTGAACTAGGGTATCTCATTTTCATAATATATTACATATAAGCAATACACAAAATACATGAAATAATAGAGTAGTGGTGAGAGGTATGAAACTTCTCGTATGGTCTAAATGCATAGACCGGTTTCGAACTTATTTGTTCTCCTCAGTATGCCATAGGTTAGGAATTGACAAATGATATTGGCTATCGATCTATCATGATTTGAAAGTGTAATCCAATGCAGGTCGGTTTATTTGCCCGCTGAGTAGTTGTTTCCTTCAAATCATATTTAATAACAGTAGTTTAGTCCACCTGGGCTAGAAGTCGCCGCTCTCGATACTTGCTTCGCAAGTCGCTATCCGTCACAGAGACATCTATGATGTGGATCGGATAGTAGCATTTAGACCATACGAGAAGTTTCATACCTCTCACCACTACTCAATTTACCTTAGTTAGTATATGACTAGCCAGTTGGCCACTATCATTTGTCTGTTCCATTACCTATGGCATACTGAGGAGAACAAATAAGTTCGAAACCGGTCTATGTTTGGTTAGGAATTGACAAATGATATTGGCTATCGATCTATCATGATTTGAAGGTGTAATCCAATGCAGGTCGGGTTATTTGCCCGCTGAGTACTTGTTCCCTTCAAGTCATATTTAATAATGAAATGATAGAACAACAATGCATTAGTTACAAAATAATAGCACCGCTACGGCGATAATCCCGCCTTACGGTGGGAGGGCCCCTCCGTGGCTGGACGATGTTGTGTTCTGTTGCTATGGCTACCCTTTTTGTTTTGTGGTTTACGGCTCTCTCCTGTAACAATATAGAGAGTTATAAATAAATGCTAAGAGCTTTTGATAATAATAAGAAGGACAAATATTAAAAAGAGAGGGGTGTCGTCTGTGCACGCAGGAAAAGCTACGGAAAAACTTGCTTTGGAAAATGCGGCCAGAAGTGCATCTGTAGATCTGAACTAGAGGGAGAAAAAGCGGCAACATAGCAGAGTTAGGGGTTGAGGGTGGTTAAGGGATGTATGAAAAGAGGGTAGTTAGGGTGTCAGTCATTTTCTGTTTGTCGTACTGTTAGTTATTGTCAAAGTATAGTGACAGGTTTTCGTGGAGTAGTCGATGTGTATGGTATTTAACTACCTTCGTCTTTTCGATAGTTTTATTGTTAATGGTATGTGGCGTAAATGTCCGAATGTTTGTAAATTTTTTAGTAAAGTAGTGTAAGTTTATCCTATTTTCCTCCATTTTAAATATTAAAAACTTTAGTATCCTCTCATCTCTAATGCGTTATACGTATTTACAGGAGAACGCAATTAACAAACAACCGAATAAGGGCAATTTGGTAGCCTGGCCTACAAACACCTGCCAGCTGAGCTCGACACGCCCACCAAGATCATTATTGACGACTTTCATTTTGATACACAAAACAGACCACGTAAAGTATTTTACCAAGAAATTTACTATCATACATGTACCCCACAACAAAACTATCGAGGAGATGAAGGTAGTTAAATATTTACACCTAAAGTAGGATCAAACAGAGGTACAAAACTAAACCTAAGACGGACTGTAAAATAGCATCCAAAGGGTGATGCATATCAAATATTTAGCCCTATTGAAACTAGAAAAAACTGAATTGCCTTGAATATCCAGACGTTGTTATTTGACAAAATTTGTGGCAACCAAAAAGGCCATGTTGTTCTTCTATGGCACTCGCCAATATGTCTGAGTGATCTCTGTGTAAATTACAGTTAAATAGTGTAGGTATGTAGTAAATCTCCTGACTCATATCCACACAAACATTCGGGGCTATCAATAACGCCGATTTTATATAAATGTGCTGGAAATTTACCGTGGTTAAATCTCATCCATATTATGGTAGTAGTGAGTTTTCGATTCGTATTAATTTTTCAAACCATGCTTATGATGGTATGTTTGATAGACTTTAAAATAAGTATTTTTTGTGTTACCATAATCTTGCCACTGAGTGTTCCACTTATAGAATATCAATAGAATATCAATTGTCGAAAAGGATTGAACTTAAAACTGAACCTTGCGGTATTCCTATATATGTATATCGAGGTTCAATTAGTTGATCATTTTGTTTAATATGAACTGATCTGTTACTGAAAATACTTAAAACTGATTTAACAACATGAAGAGGAATTTTTACGCAAAGCATTTTTTGTGCTAGGATATCCAAATTTACATTATCGTATGCCTTATTAATATCAAAATACAAGACCACAACAATGTTATTATCAGCCAACGTTTTTTGTATGTCGCCCAGTGGTACCTAAACCTTGTATACCACCGTACTGCCCCTGTGGGTATATTTCTTGTTTATAGAGCCACCATTCTAACCTAAATTTTATAAGTCGTTCATATGTTTTGGTTATGCATGGAAATAAAGATATCGTTCTGAATGAATTCCAGTCTGTTAGAGGTTTTCCTGGTTTAGGAATTAAAATTAAAGTGAACTGTGTCAAATGATCAAGCACGGTTTCATTTAACCACATTAAATTGAAAATGTGTAACAACAATTCCTTTGTCAAATATCCAAATTCTAATTCATTCGTGTTAAATTGACTACACAGAGTGAGATTTTCTAAAGAATCTACTTGTGGGAGTTGCAATTTATTGTTTGTTGATAGGGGTTGCTCTAATGAAGTTCTCTTGCATTATATGATCTGCTATTTCAACATTATTTTGTGGAATATGTTTAATTTTTCTTGTGTGTTTCCATATGTCAGTAATAGGGGTATTTTTATTTAAATCAGTACAATATTTTTGCCACGAAAGGCTTGCTTTTAATTTAAATATTGTTTTTGCTATAAAATTTATCGGTTGATTTATTAATTCGTTATGACTAATACGCTAATTCTGGAAACGCTTAAATTATTATTAACATTTGCTGTGTCTGAACTTAAAAAAAAATACACCATCATTTCGATTTGTAAAAGAAACGGACTCACCAAGGCACTTATTCGGGGGTTTCACATTTCGAGGACCGTCGTCTGCACTCATTTTTCCCCTTCTCTTTTTGTAAAATAAACTACACACACCAATTACTCTATTTTAACTTAAGTTTTTAACAATTATTGTAAATTATAAAATTCACTAGGGTTAATTAAATTGTATCACCATAAATAAGAACGTACGAAAACACCACCGTATCGTTCGGCTGCCGCTTTCGCTCCTTGCTAGAAGATATTTTGAGTAAATTTGTCAGGGTAACAAGTCGCCAGATGAGGTCAACGGAATTTGGATATTTTTATTGCTTTCATAAACAGTAAATTATGTAAAATGGTTCTTTACATAAAAATTAGATAGGTAATTATCATTTTAAACATGTAACTTTGAGTTTTCTCACACATTGCTCATCATTCCCACTCGATTTCACGCTGATTATATTTACTAATCATTTGCTTTAGCTTTAGGTGTTTAGTACTTATTGCGCTTTAAAACTAGACTAATCGTAATTGAATACACGAATTAAAGTATGTTGTGTCATATTTGGTAGTACACAGGAATTTAGTAGTAAAGTTCTGCCAACGCAGGAACACGTTCTTTGACAACGCAGTTAGATTCGTTTACAAAAAGAAAATGTCGGGCAATACATATCAAAAGTCAGTGAAATTTATGAGGAAATTGCAACTAGACTTTAAGATATTTGAGAGATGTGATCAATTCCAATACTTCATCGTGTAAGAATTGTAGCTATGGTAAGAAAAGAAAAATTGAATAACTTTTGTACAGAAAGATATCGCCCAATTTTGAAATGAAAACTGACTATTAAATATTTTCTTTCAAATATTTGATTATGAAAACTGTTAAATAATTAAAGGACTTAAAATATATAATTACATTTTTAATTTATTTCTTACTACTGAAACCTATTAGCATACAATTTGACCAGAGGTAAAACTCAAAACAACCGCTTCTAGAAAGTAACAATTTCAACGAAAATTACTTAGGTTTTACAACATTCGCGAGAAATGAAGATGGAGCAGGAAAATGTCAAGAGACAAATTTTGACACTTAGTACTAAATCACCTGACAGAAAGTTTTCCTTTCCTTGGTTTTTAAAGTCACGATTTAGCACACTTGCAGGGAATGAAGATAAAGTTGGATAATAAAAAAAAATGTATGAGTGTTATACTAGTTAATAGACAACTTTTGACCCCTAGTGCTAAATCGTATGACCAAAAAATTTTTTCCGTGTTTTCGCTCTACCTTAGTTATATTCTTACAAAGATTTTAGAATTATTACTTTTACACATCCAACTGCCGGTTCTCATTTTTATCAATTATATCTTTATCGTGACGAGAATCTATTTGTAGGGATAGCTAATAGAATTTGAAGAGAAGTGACCTGTGATTTTGATTAATAATTGCCGTTTCTCAAAGCCATATTACGCGCATTCTTAGCATTTATGAAAATAATGTAATTATATGGATTGAATATTTTTGTCTACTTTTTATATTGCAACTGTTGCACCATTTTCGTTATATTCCATATTGTTTCTTTTACTTCCTCTTTTTAATCCTCTCCATTAGTTTTTCACATGTTATACCCTTAGTATCTAAAGTTACCTCAATATTTTGTACAGGATTAGGCTCAAACAATTTAAACTTTCTCCAGCGACAAAACTCCATGAACTGAAACCAAACTCACGCCCGAGTCTGTCGGATTTTCTCGTACATTTGTTCTTGTTGCTGATTTTATATTAATAATAAATACACTATATTTAACTAAAATCGCCTCGATAACTGCAATAGTTATCGTGTAAGTGAAAAGCGGAAATTATTTAGTTTTTTAAGGCACATTCAATTTGATTTTGAATAATATTTAACAACATTTTGTTTACCCGGCGGTAAATTTGGACACATTCGTTTCCTCATTGATAATTTAATTGGTGGCATTAAGATGCCTGGCCAAACTCTTCATTTATCCTTTTGTTTATGAATTGATTCATATGTCAATTCATAATGACACATATAATCAACGTTTTTTATTGCACTACTTATCTGATATTCAATAAATACATCTGAAGAGAGTTATTAGTTTAGTCAGTATTGTAATAGGATATCAATTTATGTAATTGATATCAATAGGTTAATAAAATTGGTTTTTAAAATCATGCATGCCAAATAATTTGCAAGTTCATATAAATACATAACATACAGCAACCGAAATATTTATTAATCGGTATATTATTCAAATCTGTTAATAATCATGTTCAATAATTCATGTATATCTCATTCTGGACATACCTAAGTCAGTAATTGTAATTTCTACATGAAATACAGATAAGCTTCCTTTAGTCCACGTGTACTGATTTAAATGATTTATCACTATTAGCATTACTAACTATGTAGGATTGAATGATTATGATCAAAGTCCTTATTGACAAATCAATAACATACTCTGTTCACCATAAAACATGATAATATTACCCTATTACCAAATAATAAATAATACACGAGCGATTTGATCTAAATTATTACTAGTCCATACTAATAAGGCATAATGTACAGTATAGTCCAGGATTAACGAGTGAATATAGGTGAATGACAAAAAAGGGTAGAGGTTTCTCTCTTTTGAGCATGCTGCTCTGCTTGATAACAAATAATATTTGGCAAATTTTTGACCTTTCAAATTTAGGAAGATCTTGACAATTAAGATAATACTGATTTATCAAGTAAAATACTTTTCTCAATAACGTCAGATTGATCTTCAATGATATAAAAACGTAATATCATTACTTTACTTTAGAAAAGAGTAGGACCAGTTTACTAGTTGTAGAGTTTCACAAAAGCCATTAATTGAAGTGGCGTTACCCTGCCGAGATTAGTAATAATTAAAACAACTTACCTCCTATTTCGTTGACATGAATGGTTGCATATAGATCCAAGCATACACTTGCATCATTAATATAGTTTCCATAGTACCCTGCGCTAAACATCTTCGATGTGAATGTCGAACGGTGTAATAAAAATAAACGTTCTACATCCAAAGATGTAATATTCGCAGACGTATATATCTTTGGTGGCTATTTGTAAAACGTCCGTCACTTAGGTACTGTTTGCCAACGTAGTTGCACATAATCCGAATATTTATTTAAAGCAATTTTTCTGACATTCTGTACTTGTCCAGTATTTCAAAGGATTCGGCTAGGGATAAACAATTACCTTGTAATTTTTCAATTGTATCTGCTAATGTACCACAAATTTCACGTATAGTAGGCAAATCTGCTGTAACGCATGAGTTTTAAACTGTTGTTGCAGAATTTTAAAAAACTGTTCTGCCCCGGTATATGTAGATCATGTTGCACGAAGATCCTGTGGAGACTTTGATTTGAAATCATTTTTCTTTTGAATTAAATTAAATACGTTTAATTGGAATTATCGACTAAGAATTAAAGCTTGTAGAAACTATAATTGATTCTAAATAATTTATTTTGATTTAAAATCCCAGTTATGGATTTATGCCTTTAAATCTTACTTTCAAATCACCTTTATTTTTTAGAAGCGTTTTGAGTTGTTTAAAAGGATCAATCAATTAAGTTTTCATCTGAACTAATCTGAATTTGTCACTACTCTTGAGAATTCTTATTTAAAGTGCGCGTTGCATATCTGCCTGCATTGTTTGATCTAATATATCAACAAATGTATTGTGTCCATAATGTTAATCTGCCAAATCTCGAAAAATGTGCATCCTATATTATAGGCCAGCAGGTAGGAGTTTTTCAATCACGTTAATTGTAAAGAAGCTGATTTTTCTTACACACCTAGATTTTACGGTCCTAATCGGCTCAAATATTTTGCTAACAAAAATGTCGTTCGCCACCATTTTTTTAAATGGCGTTAAGAATCGAATTTTCCCTTATATCTCTCTGGCGATAAAAATAGGTAATAACAAATATGTAGAGAGGAAAATTTCCTATAACAGTAATTTTTTCCCCGATTCAACGGTTAATTATCAAATACGCCGTGAAGATAATTTATTTGGTTTCTTGATTTAGCTGTTCTAAAACAATTTCTGAAATATCATTTCAATATTAAAATTAGTCCGTTTATTGTAGGTCTATAGATTAAAAGTAATTTTTTTATGATTTTGTATTCATTTCTCCACCACCATGCGGTAGAGCATGCGACGCATTTTTTTTACGTGGTGTACCAGTAGATCTACTCTACAAAACTTATTATTTTACATGCTTTTTCTTATTTTAATTGATGTAAAAGTTAAAGCCTCTTGCAGGTCACCTAGAAAGTCGTCCATTCCTAGAGTGTCATTTTTGACACTTTCTAGGGCGTCTATACCCGCTTTCTTTTCATCTTAAATTAGACTTGGATGAGTTTGGCAAAACAATTTTGGCAGCGCTATTTGTACTTCATCGTTATCGTTGAAGTTTTGATGGAGACTGTTTAAACGACTGCCCATGGCATTGTGCACAAATAACTGAGTGTTTCTGCTCTGTTTTTCTAAATCCTTCTCATTTTTGCACGAAATGGAACGGAATAAGCATTCTGGAATCTCATCTTCAAGTGTAGTAATCAGTACGAGCCCGTTTTTTGTTTTCCTGCAGCCCCATTTCTCTGGCTGTTTAAGATTACCTAACCACTACTGTATTGGGTGCTACAAACTTATAGAATGCTGTTTGGCAGCAGCTTCTGTTGGTGGAAGCTAGGATAAATTGAATTTACTCTCAGTAAGTAATGTCACATATCAGTAATATCGATGTTTCTGTGAGTTAGAAGAAGGAGGAACCGATTTTCTCTCTAAGCTATCTGCACTGCGTCGGCGTTTTCGTTTTTTAAAAATCTGTATGTTTCCGTACACGTTCTTATATTTTTCGAGAAGTTTCACAAACTTCATCTTGCATTGTCTAAATAGTACCGATGTTGTGTCACTGCCACTAAAAGAGTGTAGGAATAGAATGTTCTCTAAAAAGATTTGGTTGATGTTCAAGCGATTCGAACAATACAATTTTCTTTCAACTTTGTCTTTACCATGCTTAAGAAAGTAGATATTTGTAAGAGAAGATATAGCGGCCAAAATAATTAATAGGTCGATAACCTCTCCGATAATAATTAATTACCGAATAATATTCCTGACAAATCAATTACTTACAAAATCGTAAAATCTTGACCTATGATTTATGGATATACAATAAAGTAATTATTGTTAATGTTGAAATACTACCTCAGAACTTGTTGCGTGGATAATTTATATCTTAGAACAGACAAGTCAAGAAAACAAATTATCCGCTTCTTTACGTATTTGACAGTAGCTAACTGTTAAGTTGGGGGAAAAACACTTCAATACATTTTTTAAACGAAATTTGTATCTTTACATATTTGGTAACGACTATTTTTAACGCCAGACTTGCAGAAAGCGAGATATAAGGGCAAATTCGATTATTACCGCCATTTTTCAAAAATGAATTACAACCTTTAAATCTACGTTTACAAAAAAAATCGTCTTTTACAATTAATGCAATCATATTTCTTTATATCACCACAAAATTTCACATAAAATTAATGTGGTTTCCGAAAAATAACCAGTTTAGTGTGACAAGAGTACCGTTAAAAATGTTTTGGTATAAATTTAAAAAATCTTCATACCGCTTTAACCTTAACCTAAGTTAATAAAATGTTGGTGCGTATTTTGCAACAGATACATAATAAATAACAACTTTTAAATTTCTTCTGCATCGCAATTTTTAAAATATTCGTCGATAATGTGAGTACTCAATACATTTGAAATCGTATAGTAGTGTATTTCACCAGATAATCCCCGTCTTGATGATAATAATAAGGAATGAGGGATACATGGAATAACGAATAATGTGTCATAAGATACTAATAATAGTGCAGTTGCGACCCTACAGTCAATAATTAGGTTCCGGCTTATTGGACTCTTAGGCCACCAAAAAAAAAAAATCCCGGTCGTAGAGCTTAAAAAAATCCCCCGTGGCTCTATCCCTCCTTGTCTGTATTAAAGATTGTATATAACCAAAACTGATATATTTGAACTTGTTACTCTAGAAAATTTTATTAACCCTAAAATATTAAAAAATAAATAAAACGTTCCACACACAGTTTCATTAATTGTTTTACTTTTATCATTTTATATTTTCTATCAATTTATTAGACTTATTTTAGTGTAGCTTGTTTCCATTTATTACTTATAACTGTGGTTCTTCGAGAGTCTCAACGAAGTTTCTTGGCAAATTCTGTAATAAAATAATGTATATTAAAATCGCTCCACCTCAGTTTTGTCTTAATATATCATGTATTATTTTAATTATTATTATATTTGTTACTGTAAAGGTATATTATTCAATATTTTGGTAAATTCCTGTTACTTTACTTTATTATTTTCCTACCATTGGACAAAACTGGGTTTCTTGACACTATCCATTTACAATACATAACTTGATTTCCATCATTTTCTTTTTTTAATACTACAGTATTAACATTTGTAAATAAAATTAGAGCTATAATCACACACAAAATTGTCCCATAACGTAAAAATTGTTTTTGTACTTAAATTTTGCGTCTATCTGTGATAGTGTCGTCACATATACAGATTTGTCGCAATAATACATGCTTTAGGTAGTTTTATTCTTTGATTTTCATATACTTTAAATTTTTGTAAACTATAATTGAAAAATTTGGGCTGTGTGGATTATTTTTTAGTATTTTGTGCAAGTTTATGATGTGTTAGTGAGATATCGTATTGCAACAAAATTAGGTAATAAGTAGCCAATAATTGATAGCCGACGACACTGTTGGAAGTCTCAATTTCAAGACAAGTACATAAGTACATGTTTGAAGTTATATTGCGAGAATCTGTCTTATTTCCTTTTTATTTTCTTTTTTTGATGTTTATGAATCTATAAATCCGTTTTGATTGTACGAGATTTTTGCAGGAAATTGGACTATTACAAAATAATTTTAGATATAACAAAATAATCTACTGTCGAATATGCACTATAAGACAAAAGCTCCGTACGAATTCATTAAATTCTAGTTTCTACTCCTACAAATGTCGGAGATTATTAAATTTTTATTGGATCATTTTTTCAAAATGTGAGTATTGCTATGAGAAAAGTATTTAAATTAATGTAGTTAGGTTAGGTTAGGTTTTTATTTCATTTGATCATCATGATATTGTTATATTCGACGTTTATGATCTACATAATATTTCTAGCTTTCAAATTTGGTACACTTGTTCTAAAGGCCAAAGACAATGAAAAGTTCGGTGATGAGTAAAATTGGACAGCTGTCCACAGGTCCACAGGATCGAAACTTTTTTAGTATTTGACTTTACAAAAAGATATATTCTTGATGAAAGATGGGGCACCCCCTTATTACAGTCGTGAGGTCAGAAATTTTTTGGAGGAACAATTTCCAGAACGTTGGATTGGGCGAGGAGCAAAAGCACCCATAAAGTGGCATGCCCGCTCGCCAGACTTAAACCCCCTTGACATTTGTTTTTGGGGTTATATGAAAGAAAATGTCTACTCTGTGCAAGTTGATAGTGTCGAACATCTCAGAGAGAGAATTATAAATACTGTAGATAGTTTTCGCCAGAAGCAGCAAATTTTTAATAAAATCAGATTTTCATTTTTGAAAAGATGTGTTAAATGTATTGATGAAGGCGGAGGTCATTTTGAGCACTTGCTAAAGTAATAAAATAAAGCCTGAATAATTTTCTGTTCAATTTATGAAATTTTAAATTATTTAGTTAGGTAATTGTGTTGTTTATTTATTTATAATGTACTTATTTAAAATAAATTGTTTACAATAAGTTCCAAAAAAAGTTATTTTGTTAAAATTAAATTGCTTGTTTATTAAGAGGACACTATTTTAAGCACGTAGAAAAAAGGTAAGAGTAAAAAAAACTTTTAAAATTAAACTTTATTTTCAAAAAAATTTATTTTTTTGCCATTGGTGTGCCCATAAAGAATGGGGGGGGGGGGGTAAATGGGTCACATGACCTCCGCTTCTCGTCTTTTGAATCGAGATAAACTGATCATAATTACTTAAAATATTGAACTATTAGTAGTGCTATATTGTACCAAATTTAAAGAAGATATCTTACAAGGACTCCAGAGTTAGAGCAAATTTTTCATTTTTTATCTTCGACTTTAAAGGCCCATAACAATTTTTGGAAGCATTTTCGTATAGAGGTAAGTTAAGTCATATCGTCACTATTTGTTGCCTAGAATCTGCCATTGAGTTTATGACATGCTTTTTTGTTATACCCTGTATATATACCTGATAATTCTGGCTAAAACTTCGAAGAGATATAAACCTGCTCGGAAAATAAACATATACCTATTTTAGGAAGATTCAATTAATTAGATAACCGCCTTAGGTGTCGTAATTTTCCGTCCTTTAATCCTATATTTCCTTGGATTCTCCAAGCTCCTAATTACTTATTACTTTATCGGATATAATTACAAGTTAAACCCAAATAATTTAATCACGAGGTACATATTATTTTATGGAGTAAGTTAGTTGGAAATCCTAATGAATAATATTTTCTGTTCACTTTTCTATTAAATTATCAAAAAATTTGATAAATATACCCTTGCTTCAAAATGATTTGTCAGGTTGGTTTTTGAAAACATGTTTTTGCCTATTAAAAAAAATGTGTCACATCTAAAAGATATTGACTCAATAGTAAAGAAGGTGCGTGAAAAAATTGATGGATGTTGCAAATAAACAATTATAAACAATATATAGGGTGATTCTTAATTATAGTAAAAAAAATTAACCATAGAGAGGAACGAAAATTAAGGGACACGTATTTTTTTGTTTTGAAGTTTTTCGATTTTTAATAGTGGTACAAGGTTCCCTTCGGGGGACATTGGAAATGGTTTCATTGTAACATTTTCAAAACAGTTTTAACGGTTTCCTTCAATTTTGGTGAATATTACACTACAGATGACATTTATTTAAATGTTAGTATATTAAGTTGCCGTAGGCCGCCGCCGAATGTATTCTTTATAAATAAATTTGGCCATAGTTTTTTGTTTATCATCGTTATTATTGACTACAGAAAAAAAATGTAAACAAAAGTTGTATGGTTCTGACTGTATTTTGTTAAACTGCTATCAAAAGTACAGTAGCGTGCAGATTTTAGAGGATACAAAACAATTATATTTTTTAAAATGGGATACCCTGTATTTTATTAAATTTTTGGAATGATTCTTTCGTCCTGATTTCAAAAATATATCATATGTTACCCCTACCATATATCGTTTTTCAGTTATTAAACCACGAATAACTTATTCAAACTAGTTACTGTTAATATGGAAAAATTAACATTATTAAAGTGAGCTATGAAAATGACAACTATTATGTTTGATAAGTGACATTTCTTTAATGAAATAATCAAAATAGTTTACAGTGAGGAAGAAAAACCATACATTTAGACAAAATAGATAACAAAGATTTATTTAGTAAATTTAAACATAAATACATGATAACTCGTAAAAGATGTGCGATGTGTCCACCATTATTGTCAATGGATAATTGATAACGTCTTCTTATATGTATAATTGCACCGGAAATGGCTTCATTATTTACATTCAGATTGTTTATTTTAAGTCGAATCCTGTCTTTAATGACTTGATTACTATTATTATTATTATTATTATTATTTTTTTTTCGGTTTCCCGATGCCGGTCAGTCCTCCCGTGGCCTACGACGCCTCACGGGAGCAGACGGAGAGAACCCAGAATGACCGCCTTCTGCATTTGCTCTGCCAGCCACTCGGCTGATTTTTGGCAGACCGGTATGATCTTCAGTTCCGAGAGCAGCGTAGGCTTTATCCCTTCGAGTACACCGTTTATAAGGACGACCATTTTTTCCCGAGTAGCCTGGATACAGCACTTGGAGCTCGTACCGGAGATCGCGATATTTTGTCCGTTTCTCCTCCTCCTTCAAGGTGATGTTTTTCTCCGCTGGCGCCGAGAACTCGATGACATACATCACTTTGAGTTGATGGTCGAGGAGGACTATGTCAGGCTTGTTGGCTTGAATTAGCCTGACAGTCGGGAACGAGTAGTTCCAATAAATCCGGCATTTCTCGTTCTCGACAACGGCCTCAATATCTCCGGGGACGTAAGGCAGCAATGGTGTCTGGTCTACCTCGTACGAGTGCCTTAGATGGTAGTATAGCACTCGTAACGCCGCGATATGCCGGTGGATGTAGGCCGAAATCGCATATATGGGGCATGCAGATAGTAAGTGCATGAGCGATTCCGGCGCCTGATGGCAGGTCCTGCAGTTGATATCAGGAACCTCTACACGCCACACGCGGCTACGGTAGACCAAGGTGTTGATAACACCATCTTGGCAGGCCATAATGAATCCCTCAGCCCTGCTGACCTTAGAAAGGCGAAGGTCAGCCTGGTCGATAAACCCAGTGTTTCTATGTTCTTATAGAAGACACCATGTTGGGGTTTCTCGTCGTGCTGTCGAAACAGATTTTCCTGTTCGGCAGCTCTGATTCGGACTTTCAGACGATTTGGCTGAAGTTCGGTGACTGACTCAACATCAGCACCTCGCCGGCCTCCTCGCCTGATGTCAAATGCAAGACCGAGTTCATCTGCGGCTCCTTTTGCTGCCTTAAACAATCCTGCTCCCACCCCTACAGTTTCGTGATGTTTCACAAACTGCAAGAGGGGATCTGAGATCCTGATGATGTTACATGCCATACTCAGACTACTCTGCCATGCGTACACTCCAGGCTTAAGAGTCCTCGGCCCCCCCGTTGACGTGGGAGGTACACACGAGGAACGGACGATCTAGGATGAATACTTCTGTAAATATTCATCATCTTGCGGGTATGTCTGTCTAATTGGCGCAGCTCATCTACCCTCTACTTTACTACTCCGAAGGAGTAGAGCAGAATCGGAACGGCAAGCATATTAGTTGCAGACACCTTATTCTACCCCGAAAGTTCGGAAGACCAAATCTTTCGGAGGCGGTGTCTGTACTTGCCGCGGAGAGATTCCTTTATTTGTGTTACATCCTGAATGTGCCTTTGTTGCACACCCAGGTATGTATAGGTCTCTCCGGCATCCAGATGTCTTAGGATGCTTCCGTCTGCGAGCTGCGCATCTTCAGGGAATTCCCCGCATCGTCCTCTCTTGAGGTGGACGACTGCACATTTGTCCAACCCGAACTCCATACCAATTGCCCGCGTATATTCTTCGACCACCCTAAGAGTGTAGATTTAAATAAATTAAACAAATTTTAAACGCACACAAAAACTAATAGCAGTTAATGAAAATAGAAACTGACAGACTATTAAACACATGCTGATGGTTTAGTTTAAATTAATGGTTAACTACGATATGCACATAAATGTATTGTGTTCCGAAAAGCATGCATGTTATATATAACCATCTCTTATAGCAGGACTACTTTTTTGCTTGAAGCGTAGGGTTACAATATAATAAACGCTGACAAAGAAGTCCACTGCTGAGTAAGCAGACAAAAGTTATATATTGCAGCTCAACACACAATGAAAATCAGTTTTAAACAGTTTATACAGTTTATATAGTTTATTAAGCTCAGTCACTAGAATCATTATTAAAATCAGTCTTATGTTAAAATCATAGCAGTTAAAGTTATTTAACGTATAAAAAGTGAATTTGTAATAAAACTAAAAAAATTGTCAAAATTATTTGAATAACGTTGTGCAACCTATGAAACTTGTGTTGTAATAAAATAAAGATTTAAAAAATTAAAATAAAGATTTAAAAAATTAGTTTTTACAATAACGAGTTTAACAATTGGCGCAGTCGTGCGTATTTGTTCAAAAACGAAGAAAAAAAACGTCCGAGGATTGCAGGAAGCCCAGTACGATTTTTCAACGTTGGATTGCTGAACTGAAGAAAACGTAAGTGGATTTGAGGGCCCAGTTTGTCTGAAGAAAGCACTCCTTTGAACAAAAGAACCAAGCAACCATTTTCGTGGCAAAGTACCACATCGCAGAAGAATTCATTTCGTGGCACAAGTTCCACATCACAAGAAAACAGTTCGTGGCAGAAGTCCCACATCGCAGAATGAGAATCGTCACAACGTTAATGTAAGTTTCATTATTATTAGAACAGCTTGACAATTTCTTTTTTTTCTCTCACCTTTTACAAGTGTAAAAGAAACATTTTTTTCTCGCAAATAATTTTTTCTCAACGAAGAAAAAAATTTTTTTTTTGCAAACAAACAATTTTATCAAAACTTAAAAGGTATTCTTGTTTTAAAGAAACAAAAAATTAAAAAAAAAAACAGTTTAAAAGAAAAAAATTTTCTCAAATTAAATCAAAATGGCTAGACAAGAACAAATACAAGAACAAGGGGAAGTAGAAGAGTACAAACTCTCAGAACTTTTTCATTTAATCCCAGAATTCGATGGAGATCAGATTCTGTTAAATGCATTTTTAAACTAATGTGATACTGCTAATGGAATCGCAACAAGTCAACAAAAATTTTTATTAACTGTTTACATAAAAAACAAATTAAAAGGTAAAGCCTCACAGCTAATAAATTTACGAAATATTCAAACATGGCAAATAATCAGGCAATTGCTATGCACGCATTATGGAGACTCTCGTGATCTTTCAAGTTTAATTCACGACCTTCAGTACGTTCGACAAAGTTCAAACGAAACAGCCTTGTCCTTCATACACAGAATACAAACGCATAATGCAAAAAATGCATTCCACGATAAGCCAATCTAATTTAAACGGAGAACAAAGAACAGCACAGAAAGACATAATCGACAACATGTGTTTAGATACTTTACTAACAGGTTTAGAATCAAAATTAGGAGCTAATGTACGTGCTTCAAACCCAGAAACAATTTTAGAAGCATCAACACGAATAAAACGCGAATTACAATTGTCCTATTTAGAAAATCAAAGTCACAGACCAAATTTCAGCCAACAAAACAAAAATTTTATTCCAAAATCTCAACAACTTTATTATATTTATGATTCAACAAAAACCCACAAACTTTTAATGAACTCAGGTGCAGGTATTTCAATCATAAGACTTCACACTTTAACAAATTTAAATTTACACAAAGAAAACTTATTAATTCAGGAATAACAAATCAAATAATAAAAATTGAACAATCAACATATCTACCGATTAAACAAAATGATCCTCACAAAGTTTATGTTTATGATTTAGAACTAGATTTTGACGGTTTAGTAGGTTCCGATTTTCTTGAACACTACGAATGTGTGTTAGATTTCAAAAACAAACAATTAAAAATGAATCACAAAACAGTACCAATGTTTAAAGTCGAAAATGAAAACGAAAATCAAAATTTACAAAATGAAACCTCGTATATTACAGAATCAAATAATTCTCAATCAAATAATTTTCAAAACAATAAAACATTGTTTTCAAAAAATTGAAAATAAAATTCAGATCGAACCTCGAACAGATAAAGTGTTTAAATTAAAATGCAATCTATTAAATATAGATGCAATTTTGAATCAGACAAAATAAAAGTAGCAAACACGCTAGTTCATGTAAATTCAGATGGCGAATTTTTCACAACAATTGCAAACCCACACAGCATTTCAAAAACTCTAATTTTACCAGAATTAAAATTAAAACTAATTAATTTCGAACCATTAAGTAATGAATTTTAAAGAAACGCAAATTTTTCAACTAAACCGTGACGAATTAATACAAAAGAAACTACGCTTAGATCACTTAAATAGTGAAGAAAAAGAACTTATCACAAATACATGTATGAAATATTCTGACATATTTCATTTAGAAAATGATCAATTAATTTTCACCCATTTTAACAAAATCTTACAAATATCCACAAATTCATATAGATGACGTCAAAAATAAAATAAAAAACATGTTAGAGCAAAATATAATTAGACCCTTAATGTCTACATGGTCATCTCCAATATAGATTGTACCGAAAAAGTTAGACGCCTCGGGACAACAAAAATGGCGCACAGTCATTTACTATCATAAGTTAAACGAAGTAACTATCGGAGTCAAATATCCATTGCCAAACATTTCAGATCTATTAGCTCAACTTGGTAGATGTCAGTACTACACAACAGTTATGGACAATGTTATGTTCGGAATCCAAAACGAACGTTGCTTAGTCTATATGGACGACGTAATAATTTTTTCATCAAATTTAAACGGTCACATAAAAAGGTTAGAAGAAGTTTTCGAACGTTTACGAAATCATAATTTAAAAATACAACCTGATAAATGTGAATTTTTGCGAAGAGAAGTAGCATATTTAGGTCATATCATAACACCAGACGGATTAAAACCAAATTCCCGAAAGATAAAATGTATTCAAAAATTCCCACAACCGAAAAAATACGACGGAAATAAAATCCTTTTTAGGCTTAGCAGTGTATTACTCTAGATTTATTGCAAACTTTGCTAAAGTAGTAAAACCGCTAACAAAGTTACTTACAAAAGACATACCATTTAATTTTAATAACGAATGTAAGGAAGCATTTAATCTTTGTAAAAAATTATTAACAATCACCCCTATATTAATATATCCAGATTTCGAAAAAGAATTTATAATTACAACTGATGTGAGCTCGTACGCCATTGGAGGAACACTCTCGCAAGGAATCATTGGTAAGAATTTACCTAGGTATTGCATATTTTTCACGTACATTATCAAAAACCGAATCGAATTATTCAGTAATCGAAAAAGAACTATTATCGATTGTCGAAAACTGTCGATTTCATAGAAATATCATATTTGGTAGACGCTTTAAAATAGTTACAGATCATAGACCTCTTACATGGCTATTTTCAATAAAAGACCCCACTTTCCGTCTTGCTAGATGGCGATTGAAACTTGAAGAGTATGATTATGAAGTCATATTTAAACTCGATAAACAAAACAAAAACGCAGATGCTCTTTCACGTATCTGCATAAATTCCAGTGATACAGAAAAATCAAGAAAACTCAAACTCAGTATATTCAATCAGAAAATTCATTTTATGTAATAAACAAATTTCAGACGAGAAGGATGACAACGAATCAGTTCAAACAGAAGTTGCACCCGAAAGTTTAGAAGAAGAATACAAGTTATTTCTACGTGAAATAAATAAAAATTCCTTAATAGATTACTCAAAAATTTCTTATTCAAACGAACATAAGCAAGCAACATAAAAATGTAATTACCTTTTTCCAACAAAGTAAAATCGGAAAAATACAAACCGAAATAATTGAAGACTTTTTAGATCCAGAACAAAATTTTGATTCAAAAGTACTAAATATTGTAAACAGTGCAAAAACTCAAAACAGAAAATATTTTATTTTATTCCTTATGAAACCGAAAATGCTCGAAAATACTTATTTCAACTTTTATATGAATATAAAGATGAATTTATTTCAAACAACACGTACTATGTCGAAGATACAAAGGAATTATTAGTACCAGAAATATTAATTTTTATTTTCGCAAACAATGAAATAAATTTTATAATTTGTCAAAATATCGTAACATTATCAGATATCGATCAGAGACCAATATTATTAGACGAATATCACAACGGTAAAACAAACCTACATCGTAGGTTGGCCATTGTTACAAAAGGATGTCGAAAAATATATAAAATCATGTGAAACATGTAATAAAGCTAAGATCAATAGACAAAATACAGTTCAACCTTTAGTAATCACCGAAACGCCCAAAACACCATTTGAGAGAATAAATCTCGATATTTTAGAAATTCCACAATCTAATAATTTATTGAAAATTCGCGACGAATTGACAAAGTTCACCCAAGCTTATCAATTAAAAAAATAGAACAGCAAAAGAAGTTATTCATGTACTCTTAAATTATTTCCAACACTACGGAACTCCTTTAAGAATACATACAGACCCAGGTAAAGAATTTAATAATCATTTAATGAAAGATTTATCAAAATTATATAATTTTAAACTAACTTTCAATCCAGTAGCGCATCCTCAGTCAAATGAATCGTTAGAAAGATTTCATGCTACATTGCTAGAAATGTTCAAAATACATAAATTAGAATTTCCAAACAAAAGTCCACTCGAAATTCTACCCTATGCGATTATCTCATACAATAATAGCAAAAATAAAACAACAGGTTTTAGTCCATACCAGCTATTATTTGGACATACTTCAGGTAGACCCCCCGAAGAAATATATAATCAATCGGAATTCGTATCTAAATATATACGCGAATTAAATAATAAGATATCGTATTACTACAAACAGGCTAGATTGAACACAGAAAGATCTAAACAAAAAGCAAAAGAAAGATTTGATAAACGCGTAACTCCAAATTATAATTTTCAAAAAAGATACAAAAGTATGGTTAAAAGAATCTCAAATAGGTCACATGTTAAGAGATAAATACACAGGCCCTTGGATTATTACAGAAATATATCATCCAAATTCCGCTTTAATTTCCAAAGATAATTTAAAAACTAAAGTAAATTTTGATAGATTAAAAACCTTACTATACTCGTGATTTTGTTACAGATTGTCCATCTGTGCAACAGCATTAGCAGATATGATAAAAATCACACCACTAAATAACAGCCTCGGTATATATTATCACAATGAAGGCAAAATAATAATATCAAATGACAAATGGAAATTAATATTACTTATATAAAGATATTTCACTTCTAAGAACTGCATACGGAAATAATAATTTGTTACTGACCCAGTTAAATGATATGCTTTTTCCTGAAAATACTGACGTACACAAATATTATTTACATAATTTCTCTACGGAAATAAAAATGCATATTAGCATTTTAAACCGAATTTCAAACAACATACAAGCCAAATTTTCCGATATTAAATATGACAGAAACAGTTATAAAGGAATACTCGATGGCTTAGGTTCAATATTCAAAGCCATAACAGCTAACCTTGATGCATCAGATGGAAAATATTACGAAGAATGTATTACCAAGATAGAGCATGACGAATATGAAATGCAAAACTTATTAAAAAAATCAAATACTCGTGACAACTTCAACAATAAAGAATTTTAATTTTACAATACGCAAACTCCAAGTAGACGAAGAAACCTTTAATAATGATATTAAAATTATTGAAACAACGGTTTTTAACAGAAAAACAAAATTTCTTTGGAATAAAATTTAAAATATTGAACATGTGTGAACAATTAATTGAATCATTTATTTTTATCGAAGAACCAATTAAACGATATAATAAATAGTATCACAATTGCTAGATTAAAAATACTTCATCCATAAATAATTGAACCACTTGATTTTGTGAATCAATTGACTTTAATATCACATACTTTACAAAAAAACAAATCTACCTTTGTTGCCAACAATAAATAATATTGCTAAATAGTTTGATTTAATAGAGTTAACAGCTTTTCAGTCCAAATCAAAGTTAATTTTTATTTTATCAATACCATTGGTAAATTCAGAAGAATTTAATCTTTTACATTTATACTCTTTACCAACTCCAAATCCTAGAACCAAATTATTTCATATAATCCTCCCTACTTATAAATATATAGCTGTATCTGACGATAATGGACTATACACTAATGTTAATGATTTACAAAAATGTAAACAGACAGATAATGGAGCTAGAATACGTTTTGACCTTGTAACTTATCCAATCGATAGTTCAGCAGCATGTGAAGCCCAAATATTAAGAAATCCAGTAAAAGTACCATATAATTGCCAAATCAGTACTTTTAACATGTAAGATTACAATGTGCAATTATTAGAACCAAATTTATGGTTAATTGTCATATCAAGGAAAATTCCAATTACATTTACATGCCTTGGTAAACCAACAAAGAATAAACTAATTATTCAAAATAGTTTGTTACAAATATATCCACTATGTTCAGGATATGTTGGAACCACAAGAATAATATCCACTTATGAAAAAAGTTCAAACATCTCCATGAAGATAGAAACGCCTTTAATTCCATTCCAATGCTGTGATCATTTACCAGAAGCAGAAAAGATGCCAAAACTAGTTCCACTAAAAATAAGCAAATTAAACTTGGACGAGTTAAATCTTTCAGAACAAAAGCTAAACAAATAGAGTGAAGAACTTGATGAAATGATAAATGAGCCATTCGCTAAGAAACACTGGTCATGGTTCACCTACATAATTATTATACTATTAGGTGTAATAATTATATATCTATTTTGCAAATGCCGTTCCAAGAAAATATTTCATTTCAGTTTTAGAAGCTCAGATCCACCTCCTCCTGGATCAAACCAACCCATAAAATCAATGTTAACAATATTTGTACCCAAAAGACGTCCCAGTGCAAGAAAGTTCCCCGATCCGAACGTTGAAGAAGAGATGATGGAACTTAATGCCCCAGGACCATCCAAAACAGTTATATAATTGTCGTTTGTTCGATAAACGACAATTCTTTTCGATGAAGAGTTGTTACATATAACTATCCCTTATAGCAGGACTACTTTTTGCTTGGAGCGTAGGGTTACAATATAATAAACGCTGACAAAGAAGTCCACTGCTGAGTAAGCAGACAAAAGTTATATATTGCAGCTCAACACACAATGAAAATCAGTTTTAAACAGTTTATACAATTTATATAGTTTATTAAGCTCAGTCACTAGAATCATTATTAAAATCAGTTTTATGTTAAAATCATAGCAGTTAAAGTCATATAAAGTATAAAAAGTGAATTTGTAATAAGACTAAAAAAATTGTCAAAGTAATTTGAATAACGTTGTGCAACCTATTAAACTTGTGTTGTAATAAAATTAAGTTCTAAAAAATTAGTTTTTACAATAACAAGTTTAACATGCATATAGCATTTGTCACTATTGTATTTAATTATTTTTTATAAGCAACATAAATTTTGCATCATATAGAGTTATGATAAAACACCAGTATTTGCAGGACATCAGAATTTTTGTAAATTATACAAACTTGTTACATTTTACATAATATTAACAGATCCTTTGTATGCACCGAATATGGAACCCGTTACTTTAGCACTGATAACATAAATTAACGTAAATATTATAAATTTATGTTTCATATGATTTATAAAATATTATTTTATCAATATGACGTAAATACTCTTTCACTTATATGACACTTACGTAACAAAGAAAAAACTTTACCACATAATGAACATGTTAAAAATAGTGGGTACAAATACGAAAGTAGAACAATATTTTGTTATAAAAACAAAGTTCTTTTTTAAATCTTTTCTAGTTATATAACTACTACAAATTTGGTTGACTGGGATTCTAGAAAAAACTGACACTACGGAGAGGATATGTGAATGTGATTGCTATTCCATGCGTAATGACATATTTTTGATATTCAAATTATCGCTTACTAGCATAATTATTGTCTTCAGTGAATCATATATTGAAAGCTCTAGATGACTCATCGATATTAAATTTACTGCATAAGAATTTTGTTAGGAAGGGAGTATTTGAATAATCAAAAATATTTGAACACGTGTATAGAACAGCAATCACATTATTATGTGAGATTTTGCAAAAGTTTTGGAAAAGAAAGTAATAAATACAAGAAAAAACTTAAAGAATTCACCATTATTTTCTTGATCCGTGATAAATGTGTGTCCAATAATAATTACTCTGTAGATTTTTGTACGAACTGGTTGTAAATCCTTAGAGACGAAATAAGTAGACAAAATATCAATATAACAATGTCTCACGTATCTATGAAAATATATAACCAGAAAACTGTCATGTCTGACATTACTAAAAAAGACAATATTTTTATCACACATTTTCCTAGTTTTGAGGACGGAATTAAAAAGAGTATTCTGAAACGTCAACTTTTAATCATTTAAAATATTTGATATTTAAGTTTCATTTTCAGATTAATATTTTTTAGGAGCGTGACATTTTTGGATTGGAAAAAAAATATTTTCAAAAATCAACCTGAGACATCCTTTTTGTGCAGACGTTTATTAAAAAAAAAATTAAATAATTTATTGGACAGCGACTTAATACCCAAAAAAAGGTAAGAAGAAACATTATAGGATTCCGTAAATAAATAATCACAATTTAAGAGGGCTAATCGAACCACTGTTTGTAAGGTAATTTTTCAAAATTTATTTCTTCCATACGGTTTGCTCAAATTACACCAAATTTGGAGGATCAGTAGTTGAAAGTGTACTAGAGGGTACATGTATATCTATTTTAATTAATTTTCACCTTAGGTAGGGAAAATTTATACTGTAAATATAAGTGAAATTTGGACGTGATTAACTCCTGAATTATGATATCAATCGGTAAAATTCGAGGTAAAATTCATACATGTCGTCTAGAATGAATCTTCATAATTATGCTCAGCAAGTTTCAAACTTTTATTCCGTACTATTTGGTTATAATGAATTTTCTAAATAAGTATCTTTGTCACTACAAAGGTAGCAAGGAAGTGTTACCTCTATCGGGAATCGCACCTCAATGTAGTCGGTGAATAAAACGTCCAGAGAAGGTATAGTCAAGAGCAAAATTATTCAGCGGCGCATGTATAAAAACTTTCTAGAGAGTGACACGGCTATCGGAAGCTTTTTCCCGACTAGGCCCCTTAAGTTATATCTGTTAAAATTTCATTAGTATTATTAGTTAATTGTTTTCATAGTAAAAATTTATTTTCCAAATTTATTTGATGTGTAAATATTCATTTCATGTATATTGTGTGATTCTCTTTCATTTTTTTTATTTTAATAAATATACAGGGTGGGGCAATAGTGCTTTTCAATTAAGAACTTTTTAAATAGAATTTTCTCATTTTTTTTCAAATGGAACACCCTATATATTTTTCAACGATGTGATGTATAAATGAAAAACGAACATTTTCTGTAAGTACTTCCTTATGGCTAATTGCAAACATTTTCATTTTATTGAGCAATAAGTACAAAATTCAAGAATAAACTTAAATAATAGAGGTTTCTTCAAATAGTTCATTGGAAAAAATGGTAATTAGTGCTTCACATGTTGCCCATTTTGATTGACACACGTCTCTATGCGCTTTTGAAATGAGGCCATTTAGTGGGGTCATTTTTACAATCCATTGAAATGGGTAAATAATATTTAACTGGTTGAGTTTTCTGTGGTGCTGGCAACGGTTGAGAATCCCCATATAAGTCAGAGAGAAGTGAGCTCATTAGTAGGAATAAGTAGACGGTCGAATCTTAAAAACAAATAAGTTTCATGCATATCATATTCAAATGCACTAGGAACTATCTGACGATGATTTTCAAAGGTGTCTATAGTTTTGTAATTGGGTTAGAGATAAAGTACAAGATGTCACCTTCTTCAGTAATGTTTTATTCACTGATGAGGCAACTTTTCATAAAAATGGATTTGTTAGTAGGCACAATTTCCATTATTATGCTTTGGAAAATTCTCACTTTTTAGGCAAGTTGATAACCAGCACAGATGGTTTATAAACGTTTGGGGAGGAATTATTGGAGAACATGTTGATAGTACATTGACTGGAGTAATTCATCTTTATTTTCTGGAAAACTATCTGCCACAATTATTGGTGAATATTCCTGAAAGGATTCAAAATAAGATGTGGTTTCAGCAAGATGATGCTCCACCACATTATTTAAATGCAGTTAGAGACCACTTAAATAATACGTACCCACTTCAATCGATTGGAATAAATGGACCCACTAAATGGCCTGCTAGATCCCGAGATCTTACAAAGATTTTTTTTATGAGGATACGTGAAGGAAATTGTTTATAAAGACACACCAACAACAGTAAAATATATGAGGGAAAGGATAATAATTGCTTCTAGATCTATCATACCGGCAATTTTAGGAACAATAGGAACTTCATTTCAAAAGCGCATAGAGACGTGTGTTAATCAAAATGGGCAATATGTGGAGCATTTATTATAATTTTTTCGAATGAATTATTTGAAAAAAACCTCTATTTTTTAATTTAATCTTGAAATTTGTACTTATTGCTCAAGAAAACGAAAATGGTTGCAATTAACCATAGGAAGTACTTGCAAAGAATGTTCGTTTTTCATTTCTATATCACGTCGTTGAAAAATATATTCCATTTGAAAAAAATTGAGAAGAATCAATTTAAAAAGTTCTTAATTGTAAAATAATTTTTAGCCATCCTGTAAATTTCCAGGAAGTAAAAATGATTCAAAAACATTAATTAAATGTCTTGTAACTAGTACTCACATAAGTTTTTCTTAAAACCCATAATTGCGACTTTGGTCTTTTTCAATATTTCAACAAAAAAATTCATTACATCCAAGTGGTTGGGCGATAGTCGATAATAGTATAAGAATGAATAGAGTCTAGATAGAGGCTTTAAAAAATGTATGCATTAAATTTCAAAAAAAGACACTTGATTCTATAATTTCGTCTTGGTTCGCCCTGTATAATCGATAATAATTTCTTGTTATAGACTTTTTTATCTAGTTTACTTGTATGTTTTTTTTTATGGCTATTGTAGAACTCGAGATATCGAAGTCCGACACACTATTGCCCCATCCTCTATATTATGCCAAATTGCTTTTGTCTTAATCATAGAAATATACTTTATATGCACTTTTTATTTTTGTCACACTTGCAATAATTGCAATAATATAATGTACTTTATTCTAGTTCTGTAATTTACTACTGAAATTTTTTAGTCGGGGGGGCCATAAATTTTTTATTGTAATTCTATTTTTTGAGTCAATTAAAAGTTTATCTATGTTAGATACCAAAAATCTAAAAAAAGTTATGTAAACTCACCTTTAAATGAAAATATTGTGTCCAAAGTTGCAGCCCCAGCAGCCACTGGTCAAATGCGAAATATAACCGATGTAAGTCAAGCCATTTTAAAAACATGCCAAAAAAATTTTTATTTTTCTTTAATTTTGAAGGGCCATAACTCTGCAGGAAAACACTTTTCGACCCATGTTCAAAAATACTTTTTCTTTAAAATCGTTCATGGAATCACCTCCTGAGGTTTTCAGCATCACTTAAAAAATACCCTGTATATTGTGTGCAATCAAAGAAAAATAAGTTGATTGCCGATGGGATGCAATATCATAACCATCGTGTTCAAAAATCTCTTACTACAATATGTTTGAGATCCAAGGACCAGTTATCCACTGTAGTTGAAGGAAGAGTTCTAGGAAGTATCAACTAGCAATGTTACTTTAGATTTACGAGCAGTTGATGCGATGTATCAATCAACATGTTTCTAATTTTTGAATAGAAAATGGGATTTCTATTTAATATTCAACTGCCCCTAAAAATAAAACCTCAGCATCACAAAAGTCTCCAAATTCGAAGAAACGAAAATTGGTCGTTCCGTTTATTTAGAAGCTTGTATGGAGGCCGCTGAATAAATTAATGGATTTTCTGAAGGTCCGATTATGTACAAAAAAATTCATTGCAAAATGCTGGAACTCATTAATAGTGCGACAATAATCAGATGTAGTTGTAAATTAGACTGCTGCTATGCGCTGTACATGCCGCAAATACTGTTTGTAGTGTAATAAAGTTTCTAGTCCATGCGAAGAGAATAGTTTGCTTGATTGCGAACATTCAACTCGCCAGTAGTGACGTATGTGAGAATCTCGAATAAAATGTTTAAGATGAAAACAAAATTATTTTGTAAAAGGTAAAATTATTAAAGAAATCATACAAAAAACGAAAATTACCTAAAGAGAATCTAAAAAAAATTATTAAACAAAAATAAACAAGTGTTTAAGAAAATAAAACAACAAGTATTGAAAATCGGTCCAACAACCTTCACGTGGCTTGCCCTGGAAACTATAGCTATTTCTTTACCCAATGCAAGCAGTAAACGAACAGTTTTTCTGCGGGTAGCTTTTAATTTCAAACATGTGTAATAAAAACTTTTTTGTAGATTTTTTGTGCTCAAAAATTTTTGTAATTGAATTGAAAGTTTTACTGATAAAAATATGGATGCCAGAATTTTACCAATTTTTAGTATGTTTTTCTGCATAATTTTTAAGGAATTACTACGCAAAAATCCCTTTTGTTGCAATTATTTCTGCAGGGTTGATACCCTTTTTTCTCTAATTTTACTGCTCTAGAAGTCAAATCTTAATTTTATATAGTTCGAAGCATAATAAATCGACTGAAAGGTCGGCCCTTAAACGTTCCGTTCTGATATTACTTGTTTAATTTCAGAATGGGTTCAGAATCTGATAAGAATAAGAGAATAATAATAAATCAACAAATAGTGGCAGTATTATTTTTACATTTAAATATATGAAGTCAAAGATATTCGTCGACTACATACGTGTCAATACAAAAATAAAATTGTTCAAAATATTTTCGGACATTCTCAAGACTTTCTGTAGTAACTTGACGGTATTCGTGCGTAAATTTGCTAAAGAATTATTAAATTCTATTTTACTTTTTAGAATGTAAAAATGTTAAATAATCGCTTCGGTGCAGAAATGGCAAGCACATTTTAACAATGTTTACAAAGTATTAACGATTCTTTTAGTACAGTGTCTAGCATTCTTTCTACCAAGCTTTGCAGATCAATTTGAGGAATTTCAAAAATTATATACAGTTGAAAAAAAATTAGGAGACTAACAAAAATTTGCAAAAAATACAGTGTGTTCTCTTCAAAAAAATATACTTATTGTTGGCCACATCACATGATACAATCTGTAAAATTTAAAATAACAGGATTATTGATTTTTAACATTTCTTTGAACTATGTTCTCGCACCTCAATCGGTTAAATAGAGGTTGACCGTCCATGTGGTGGTGACCCACTTTATATAATAATTTTAAAATACCTATATATTTTTTGTTACTTACAAGAAAAATATTAAATAGAGAACTTGAACAACTTTTATCAATGTTTTTAATATACATATAAAATGTATTAATACATTCGTTTTATTAGATTTACTAATGACTGATAATAAAGAAAGGACATACGATAAATTAATTTTTATCCAGATCAGTGGAAGCCATTCTGTATATTCAGTTATTATAAATTTACCCATATTGATGAAATTATAGCATTTTTAGAAACAGATCGATATCACTATGTATGTTAAGATATTTGTATTTCCTGGAAAAAACTCAAAAATGATCTCCCGTATTAGACCCGTAAGTAAATATACACTTATCTTTGTGATAAATGATACTACAATATTTCAAAAATATTTACGATAAAAATTCATAAAATATACCAGTCGTAAATGGGATACATCAGCAATGATACATATATACATTGAATAGGCCATAACGGCAATAGCATTCATCTGGAATTCTCATAATACTAGCAGATGGAAAACCCGGAACTTTCATAAATATTCCTCTACTTTTCTCACTTTGTATAGCCTTAGGACGATTTAAAGTAACCGCGGAATTGCAATGGTTTAAGTAGAAAAAATGTTCTCTAGACATGAATATAAAAGAGAGACTAATAGTTTTATTTTCAAAAAAGTGTTCCCCTTAGTGACAAATAAATTACGGCGTATTTCAATTCAGTCAGCTGTTTAAATATTCTGTTATTGAGAAAATATTTATATAGAGGAAGTTCTGAAAATTAAATAAAACCTATGGAAACATTAAAATTAAAATTATTTGAAATGCGATAAATAAGCAACAGTAAAGTTAAATATCTGGAATGACATCTAGTGATTTTTGATTACAGCTTTAATTATGATTTAACTATGAAATACATGATGATAACTCTACGGGGTGATATCTAAAGATGTGGCGATTATAAGGCAAACATGTGCCAAATATTCATAACGTTGACAGTAAACACTTTTAATTAAAAAGACATGGCCAATTATTGCTTCGTATTTATGCATTTGTAGAAAAAGTAATAACATAATTATTGGGTATCACAAAAGCATTCGTTCAAATCTAATATGATAATAATAATATACACGGTGATTTAAATTCGAAGGCAACCATGGGGATCTCGCTTATTATAAGTAATAATAGACCGTAGGTTTAAATTCGGCCGAAATTGTGCATTCTTAAGCCCAACAATATGCCGTTGAGAAATAAAAAAATCTGTCTCCGTTTTTGAGATTTTTGAAAGAAACTGAAAGTTGACATTTTCGTTCTTATTTTTTTATGGACTTATTTTTAACGTATTAAAAAAAGCTAAAGCACTTTCTTATAGAAACTTTTTCTACTCTACATGATGACGGTAACGAATTTTTAACACGACGTTTTGTCTTCTTTAAACCATCATCAATTTCTTTATTTCTTATGGAAGCCATATTAAATTTCTGCATCATCGATAGGATTTTTTTGTGATTTCAAAAATGTATAAAATGGGTACATTTCTCTTATCAATAAAGACGATATTTAACAAAATAAAATCTAAATAAAAATATGTTTTTATTTCACAATCAAGATACTATTGCATTGCATTTGTTTAGTTTTTACCTGTCAACAAATAATAGATAGTGTTTGTCAAATTAAAGCCTTGCAGTGTAAAATCAAAGGTTGTGCCATAAAAAATAGATAGTGATTGTCAAATTAAAGCAATAACGTGTAAAATTAAAAATTGTGCCAAATCAAAGTTTGCAAGATGCCTTTTTCTAATGGACAACAACGTGATATGATGCAAATTTATTACGCGTGCAATAGAAATGTGAAAAACACTTCTGTAGCTTATCTACAAACGTACC
Organism: Rhamnusium bicolor; assembly: GCA_029963845.1. Classification (NCBI taxonomy): domain Eukaryota; kingdom Metazoa; phylum Arthropoda; class Insecta; order Coleoptera; family Cerambycidae; genus Rhamnusium; species Rhamnusium bicolor. Next base: position 46,207 of record JANEYF010002170.1, read on the forward strand.
CTGAGAGACGACAGCCGAATGAAGCCTATTTTTTAAAGTTGCATAGAAATTATTTATCAGAACACGGATATTTCCATAAAAAGACAACGAGTTATGGCAGTAGAGCTCTTCAAGATAATCGAGATGCTATAGTTCAAGCAGTAGGTTCATCTTTCGTTTCTTTTTTTAACGTAGGTTAATAACAACCCGTCACTTTCAATTAGAGAAATTTCTGCAAATTTAAATTTGCCTCAAACTACAGTTTGGAGAACATTAAACAAAGCAAATTATAAACTCTACAAAATTCATGACAGCCAAACTTTACACCCTGGTGATAACAACAGGCGCTTAAATTTTTGCACCTGGTTGGTGGATAAAATTAATGAGGATAGAAATTTTCTGAATATAAAGTAATTTGGACCGATGAATGTAATTTTTCAAATTTAGGTTTCTTTAATCGTAACAATGAACACATTTAGTCAATTGAAAACCCTAGACAAAGGAGGGAAATTAGAAACCAACACAGGTTTAGATTTAATGTGTGGATAGGTTTATGGAATAATAGACTACTAAGACCATACATTTATGAGGGAACTCTAAATGCAAACAGGTACCTCCAGTTTTTTAAGAGGGATGCTTCTGAATTATGTTCACGATGTTCCTCTAAATCATTTACAAGATTTATGGTGGTAACAGGACGGCGCACCACCACATAACGACGTGTTGATGAGAGAATGTTTATACGAATTTTTCCAAATAAATGGATAGGAAATCGTGGTACAGTTGAATGGCCAGACCGGCAACCGGATTTAAGTCCATTGGACTGTTTTCTGTGGGGAACAATTAAAAATGTTGTTTACAAGCAACAATATGGAAATGTAGACGAACTGGGAAACAATCTTGTAGCAACCTATCAACGCATTCAACTATTCAACGAACCATAAATAGCATTGCAAAAAAGAGCTGAGCTATATATTCAACAAAATGGGTTCCTGTTTGAGCATTTGTTGTAGCATCGTTTATTTGCAAAGTAGTTTTGTTATTGGTCTTTGTTCTTTATGTTATTAGATAGTTTAAAAAAATTAATTTAATAATTGATTAATTATTGCGTCTTACCAAAAGAAAAACTGTTTATTTAAAATTTCTGTTTTACTTACAACCATAAAGTAGCCATATTATACATTTTTTGAAATCACAAAAAAGTTCCTATTCGATGATGCAGAAATTCAATTTGCGTCCATAAGAAATAAAGAATTTGATGATGGTTTAAAGCAGACGAAACGTCGTGTTAAAAATTCGTAACCATCATCATGTAGAGCAGAAAAAAGTTGATGTAAAAAAGTGCTTTTAGTTTTTTATTACTTTAAAAATAAGAAAAAAATAAAAAAAGAAAATGTCAACCAGTTTTTTCCAAAAATCTCAAGAACGGAAAAGGATTTTTTTGATTTCTCAACGGAATATTGTTGGGCTTAAGAATGCGCAACTTTGTCAAATTTAAACCTACTCTCTATCACTTATAATAAGCGAAATCCCCCATGATTGCCATCGAACTTGAATTACCGTGTATACCTATAGTTTTTTATATTTTATACTATCATTCCTATCTAAATGTGCTAGTACAGAAGTTTTAGGTTAATTATAAATCAAAAACAACATCTATAATATATTTTATCATAGAAACTATTAAAACAACTACTGAGTCTTGGAGCAAGAACTGCATCGAATTAAATATTAGTGTTCCTAATATTAGAAGCAAAAAATATATTGAGATTAAAAAAAATATTAACTCACCAAAAACGGAAAATTTTTACACTTAAGAAATGATTTCCTCCAGTTGCAATACAAAAACGAAAACACCCTAGTCCGATATTTATCTACTTTCATTCTTCCTGAACTCATCAGAGGTGAACAAATTATTTATAAAAATATTTAAATTAGATAAGTTAAGATATGAACTTTCGTCAATGCAGTTCTTGCACCTAGACTAGAGCTGTTTTAATAGTTTCTATGATAAAATGTATTGGAGGCGTTGTTTTTGATTTATTATATACTTGTAACTTTTATATTAGCACTTTCAGATAAAAATGACAGTATAAAATATAAAAAACTATATGTATTTATTACTATTTTAGGTTTCAAAGAATGTTTTTGTAATAGGTACTCAATATTTATTTTAATGTTTTTTTCTAGAAACGCTTTAATTATTTAACAATTTCATTAATTTATAAAAAAATGAGAGACAGGTGGTAGGGACCTCACCGCACGGGGTCAATAATGACGAACGCAAAGTACAAGGACGCTTTAAGTGGAAGAGGGAACTTCAGGATGACTTGCTGACCTGACGCGAGAGTAGGGAACCTGAGCGAATGGGGATACATGGCGCGATTGCATACACTTTGCAGCGAAATGCATCCAGAGCATCGCGCCTTCTCTCAACAACACCTGAGAGATCAAGTGTCCTTCTTGCGCAGGATAGGGTACGTAAGGACACCTGTTAGCTAAAAGACCTGCTAGCCACAGTCTCACCGCGACAATTAGCAGCTGATGGGGAACATCCTGTAGAGTTCACCGATGTAGACTTAAGGACTAGGGTTAACACCGGGGCCAGCCACAATACCTGGCTAGAATGGACGCGGTCATCGATGAAGGACCAGAAGGTGCAGACATCTGGCAAATCAACTGTGCCGCGCGAGGACTCTTGAGGCTGGAGTGTACGCAGAGTAGTACTGAGTATGGCATGCAACATTCTCAGGAGCTTGAAGTTTGTCAAACATCATGAATCTGCAGAAGAACTCGGTCTGGCAATCGATACCAGGCGAGGTGTCCAGCGAGGTGCTGATGTAAACTCAGTCTCTGAACTTCAGCCAAAGCACCTTAAATCCCGAAGCTACCGAACAGAAATATCTGTTTGCGCAGCACGTCGACAAACCACAGCATGATGTCTTCTATAAGAATATAGACACACTGGGTTTATCGCCTTTTTTAAGGTCAGGCAGGCTTTAGTTGGAAACCGAGGGATTCATTATGGCTTACCAAGATAGTGTTATCAACACCTGGGTGTACCGTAGCCGCATATGGCGTGTAGAGTTTCTTGACATCAACTACAGGAACTGCCGTCAGGCTCCTGAATTGATTATGCACATACTTTCTTCATGCCCCATATACGCGATTTTGGACTACATCCACCGACATAACGCAGAGCTACGAGTACTATACTACCTCCTAAAGTATTCGTATGGGGCAGACCAGACACCAGTGCTGCCTTACGTACCCGGAGATATTGAATCCATTGTCGAAAACAAGAGATGTCTGATTTATTGCAACTACTCGTTCCCGACAGTCAGGCTAATCCAAGCCAACAAGTCGGACATAGCCCTCCTCGACCCTCAAACCAAGGATGTGTGTCATCGAATTTTTTACCTTTGTCTGGAAAAACATCACCTATAGGAGGAGAAAGGCGGACCAAATATCGTTATCTCCGGTACGAGTTCCAACTACTGTACCCAGGCTACTCAGTCAAAATGGCCGTTCTAATAATCGATGTACTCGGAGGGATAAAGCCCATGTTACTCTCAGAACTGAAGACCATACCGAACTAAATAAAATTCAGCCGAGTGGCTGGCAGGCCAAATGCAGAAGACAGTCATTCTGGGTTCTCTCCGTTTGGTATCTACAGTCAATAAATTTGCGGAATGTGGGGAATGGCTGTAGTTAATGCACCGATGCGACTCCCGTGAAGCGTCGGAAGCCACGGGAGAACTGTCCGGCATCGGATATTCTGGAAATAAAAAATGATAATAATAATAATAATAGTAATTAGTAATAAACTTTATTGTTCAAAAGATCATACAATATGGTATAAGACACGTTCGATAGCTTGACACAGGTTCCAATGCTCTTCGATACCATTAAAAAGAAGTATTATAAAATAACGTTACATGCAATTAAAAGATAAACAATAATACGTGTTTATAATTTAAAACATAATGTATTGTTTAGTTCCCAGTTATTTTATTTAACGTCTTTCTTATTACCTTTATTAGTAGTGTATTCCGCATGTCATAAATAGCAAGCTATGATTCTTTGACTATTAGGTCATTGGACATGTACAATTAAGTAATGCATCCAATAATATCTTTACTGTTAAGTTTCAATTATTTTAATTTAAGGTATTTCCCAATATTAATACTTCTTCAAAGATTTTAGTATTTTTTCATAAATAAAATTCAATGTTTACATTTTATTAGGGAATTGCCTTGATTAGTATAAATAAGCTATTCATTATTCGAACATTCACTCTTCTAATTGTAAGTAGTTTCAACCCATGTATTTGAAACCATGAGCTCAAAATCTTATACTTTTGTAAGCTGGGAAATCCAGATATTTTAATTTACTTCAAAATATGAGAGGTAGGGAAATAACTATACTCGATGATTTGTTTTATATATTTCTTGTGAGAAGTTCCCAGAGATTATTACTGTTCTAGTATTCATTATTACTATTCTAGTATGATTGCTAGTCCAGTTTTCAATTTTAATGGTTGGATTAAAGTCTTCAACGACTACTGATCATATATTTCACCTATTACAGTTGCTTTTGTTTATGACTTGTATATACAGTTCAGTATTTTAAAATATATGTTTTGAAATGAACCAAGTATTTGTTTCTTGTCCTTCGAGTTTACAAGAATTCAAAGATATGATACACCCAGTGATTTGAAACATTCATCACACAATAACATGAAAAACGGAAAATAGTACAGTACCTATATAAAATGATTAATGAGAAAAGCAATGAATCCAAAACGTTTTACTGTTTGGTGTGCATTGTGGTCTGAAGGAATCATTGGTCCGTTTTTCTTCGAAGACGAGGCAAGTAATGCTGTAACGGTGATTGTCAAACGTTATCGTGTTATGGACCCAGTTTTTGTGCCTCAATTAGAAGATATTGCTCTCAACGATATGTGGTTTCAACAGGACGGTGCCACTTGCCATACCGCCCGTGAAACATTGACGGTCTTGTACGAGTCTTTTCCTGGTCGTGTCATCTCTTGGTTTGGTGACCAGAATTGGCCGCCACGCTCTTACGATTTAATACCTTAGGAATTTTGGCTGTGGGGTTATCTGAAGTCACAAGTTTATGCCAACAAGCCCGCGACCACCGAAGCATTGAAGGCCAAAATCAACGAAATACCACCACATGTATGTAACACCGTTATTCAAAATTTCGCCAAAAGAGTACGCATGTGCCAGCAAAGCCGTGGCGGCCATTTACCAGATGTGGTGTCCATATACAACTTCAAAATGTCTACATTATAACTCAATAAATATTTCAATACTTTGCTATAGAAAACCATGTTTTATTGAACCTTGAAATATTGCGCTCTTATTGAAATTTACTTTCACTCACACAATCTTCGGTTGGATATACGGTTACAATTTTTCCGAATTATGATTAATTCCTCCACATTTGAAACAACGGAAAATACTTACACATTCAAAGACTACTCTAAAGGTATCCCAGTTAATAAATATATATTTCTCATTTATAATATTTTTGAATGTTAAAGTATCATATTCTTTAATAGTCACAAATGTTTTGCGCATTTGTAAAAAGTTTTGTTTTTTGATGTAATTTATTAATTCATCTTCTCCTATTTTTTCTTCTATGTCTACAATTATGAGACAAAGGTTTTTCGGTTCATGTGTTTTTATTTCATAGTTTATTTAATTTCTTTTCTGCAGCTTTTTTTGTTTTTTCCTGTTTTTCTTTATATTTACAGATATTATTCCTCCTTCTTCATTGCCTTTAAATTCAGTTATTTCTACTTCTAATGCAGATGGATTGATATTTTTTTATTACGTAATTTTTAGTTTTTTTTAATTTCTTGTTTACTTTTAGGTTTAATTATAACCTCTCGAGGCTAAAGCTTTCGCATATGTTTTAATTTCGGACTGTATAAATTCTATTTCTGATTTCTTCTAATTCAGTAGTTAGGTCGACACTAATGTATGCTATTATGGTATTAAGCTCAATAGCAGTATCAAGATAAGCTAAACAGCCATCACAAAACCATTTTATTCCAGCACAGCTTTCGATTAATTGCATTTTCCAGAGCATTTTAGGACGTTGTCCTATTGCAATATTACAAACAGTAAACGTACTATGTAAGGACATTTTTTTACAGCTAGAAAAAAAACAATGGTATACATACAATTCTTAATGATATATAAGAGTGTTCTCTATTTAATATGAGCATGTTCAACAGGAAATACATTTTTTTTGCAGGCTTGCGAGCTTCTGAGTTACCTCCTGGAAAGAAAGTAATTGGAGATAAGAGTTCCATTGAAAGGCTGCTAGTTCAATATGATGGTAACAATTGCAAGTCATCCAAAATTAATATTCTACAAAATCCAACTTTTCAATCAGTCAGTAGAGAATGTCAAACTACTGAATATATTATATAGAACATTGTGGGAATCAATATGACAGCTCTGTAATATGAAGCTATTTTATATTTTGTATGTTTTGTTTAAAACAAGCATGTATTTTTTTATATACATATATTTACCCTATTTCCATTTCATAATAAATCCTCTTCAGTTATAATAATAAAAAAATATTTTAATTTTGATTGAAGTTGAGAATTATTTGCAAAACAATATACAAATTATTATAATTTGTAAATTAGTAAAATTATATTTTTGATGATATTTTACACAAGTTGTTGGCTGTTAAGGTAAAAATTATTTCTTCAATAAAAAACAGAAGAAACTTTATTTCGTATTTTTATTTCTAGAGGACTTCCAGCCAGGTACATGAACAATTTATCCTACGTTTCGTCCGAGTTTTCGGACTTTTTCAAGGTTAAAAGCTAAAAATAATGGTTTTACATATGTCGTAAATTAGATTAGTGACAGAATGCATATCTAAAAAAGTGTTTTCTTACCTAATATAAATTTCCTATTTTAATTTCATTGTATGGGCTGGTTTTATTTTATTTTTCATCATTTTTTTATTTGATAGGTATGTGATGTTCGACGAGTTAGGCAGAGTTAGCTTTTATCCTTGAAAAAGTCCGAAAACTCGGACGAAAGTAGGATAAATTGTTCATGTACCTGGCTGGAAGTCCTCTAGAAATAAAAATAGGAAATAAGGTTTTTTCTGCTTTTATTGAAGAAATGATTTTTAGATTTTTGAGTTTAAAATTACTATATTCTAATCTAATTAAATCTACTCCTGATATCCAAAAAATTTTAGCACATAAAAATTACTGGTCTTAAAGTTAAACAATTTCCCCCATATTTTATTTTAGATTAATTTTTCATTGTGCATGTTTCAAAAAGGTGTACCTTCATAAAAAAAGCAATATTTTTTTATGAATTCTGAAATCTGCCGATTGGCGATACTTTTTCCACCTGATTCTAAAAAAACGTTTTGCAAATATTTTACAAATGGTCTAAAAGATAACCTAAGGGTCATACAATTTTTGCAACTTTTTTCGCAAATGTCAATTGCAACTTTTTCGCTGCAAAACTTCTTCGTTTAGTCTTGGTATGTATACTTTGAAGTATCGCTTAGGTCCCATGCTCCAATATTGAGATATGACAACCTATGTGTCACAAACCGACACTGTAAGACTATATTAAATTGCCTAGGCTACTGGTCTAGATTGGGATATATCTCAAATTTTACAACTGAAATTATTCAAAATGTACCAAAACTGGAAAGAAAAGAAAGTTTGCAAACTAAGAAATCTCTTTATGGACTTAACAGGTGGAACTAAAAATTGAAAAATAACTTAGCAATTTTGGAGCAACATTTGATGTTTGTGTTTAGTATCATTACAAGGAGAAAACGCATTATCATTGCAATCCAAGTGGACAATCGTGATATTTTTAGACTATAAAAATTCAATAAATTGGCTGAAGTTAGACAAACGATTTAGTATGAATAACCTCCGGAGGGTACATCATTGTTTAGGAATTCTTATCAAGAGAGATCTCACCGTATGTTAAACTGTATTGGATCAAGAGACGATGGTTCATAGGTGGCTCAATGTGAGTGATGAAGAATCAATATTGAGACCAACGCAAATGCTAAGAAGTTGATTCAAATGTTGGCACCAATCAAAGATACATAAAAAGAAGCGATCTGCACTTGAAACGTAGCTGGTTTACTGCCTATCGACTCTCGGGTTAAAATTCCGATTTCGACTTTGACGAAGTTGAAGGAATTGGTTGTATGTGCGCATTTGTTCAACTGTGTAACCCCCGCCTGTTGGGTTGTCTAATTTATGTGGTGTGTTTTATGTACTAAACCAGACAACAATTTGCAATTTATTTGTATGCAGCTTACATGACAAGTTTTGGTGTATTTTTGTAATGAAGGTAAAGCTATATTAGTACGAATTTTTTACAACTATTTAGTACGAGGTTTTTAGTACAAAGTTTTTACTTTTTAGTACGAATGTTTTAGTTCATGCACCCTAGGCGTAGATATGAATTTTCTTTAACTCTACTTCATACGGATGACAGTACTATATGAGATAAACGTTATCTCAGAGGAAAAACATAAAGATTTATGTAGTGTTCAAGAAAAATAAAGCTAGAATCTGGGATTATGCATATGAAATTCATAAAAAATATTTTTTTAGAATATAAACATTCTGATAAAACTTTGAATTAAGGAATAGCTACATTCTGACACTTGTTATAGAATATTTCATTTTAACACTAGTTATAGAAAGAGTACTAATAGCGACATCTATTGGATGTTAAACAAAGTTTGGAAAGTTAACTAATTAACAATAAATAAATACTACATTTCAGTGATAAATATTAAATAACCGGTTTTCGTATCCTAATTTTACCTTAAAATAAGACATTATTATTATTATTCATTACTATTTAAATTAAACAAACTTTTCTAAAACAAACAATTATCTATGTAACTACGAAACCTACTATCAAATTATTTAACTCAGTAATTAAGGTTGCTTCCTCCATCTATCAATTGTTTGGTGTTTTGTTGACAGTTATAAACGAAGCGTGTTCTAGTACATACTGCTCACACAATTATTAAAATTTAACGACCTAAATAATTTATAGTCATAGAAAAAAGTCTGTAACACGTTTGGCATGGCTATATCTCACTCGTGCACCGTCCCCCTCGCCTTTCGTCTTAGGAGATAATAAATATTTCCACTCGGGCGGAATATTCCATATTTCAAATTTGTTACAGAATATACTACTCTTACATCAAATTTATTTTCAAACATTCTTAACTTACTAATAAAAAGTAAATTTGGTTCCAACCTATTTAGGAGATAGTAATTCCATTGAGGTGCAAATTAATATGTATTTATTCGAAATGGACTTATTTTGGCACCTTATTTTTCAGAGTCACCCTGTATATTAGGTAATTTAAAATGCTTAAATTCTATAAATTCTCCAGGTTTTGTAATGTTCAAAGCATTATAAAGACATCAGTAAATAAGAAATATACTTACAAATTTTTAAATATGAAAACGATTCCTTAGGGAGCATTTCTTCCTAAATATTTAAATGACAAAACAAAGAAAGGGAATAAGAGATATAGTAGATTATATAGAAAATGTTCTTTGGAATACAATACTCCGTATAAACAGAAATAACTTGAATAAATGTAATCAAATTGCCTTAGGGTATATTAAAAGGAAAACTGTGTATTCGAAAATAAATCTAATAAAGGTATGCCCCCTGAGAACATACGGAATTGTACCTTATCCGTTGGTTTAAATGAAAACCTGAAGAGATGATGCAAATTTAAGACCTATTTATGCTTACTATCCAAATAAGACTTTTATTGATTTTATGTAAAGTAGTTTGCTTTACGAAAAGCTGATGATCAGTGATCGATCATTCCCTTTGAATTCGTCTTAAATGTGGTTTCAATAATTTTTAGAACTGAAGACAATATGCCACAATTTCCGAGTTCCTCTTGCTTTGTCATCCATACCAGATAATGAAAAGGAGAACTTTTATAGACCGAAAATAAATCTTGTAACCTTAACAAATAATAAAACTGCCAGAAAATTTAGATTAATGTAAAAATTTGTGCCTGTTCTAAAAGTTAGTAATACAGAAAAACTGTTTCTTAGAAAATCTAAAATCTGATATTCAATATAATTTTACAGTTAATAATAATTTAAAAATCCTAAAATCCAAAATATTTTTATAATTTCTTGATGGTAATAGTAATACTATTCTCTTCGTGTTTTTTGCAAAATGATAAAGACAAGACTTAAGCTTAACACAATATGTCTTAATCAAAACATACTTTTTTTTGTATATAAAAACAATAAATAACATAAATAACCACCAAATTCAAAACCGGAGTTGCATGGGCGGAAGTTGCGTAATTGAAAAAACGCGGTACATAACCAGTCTCTTCGACTTTGGTAGGGTGCAAGCCGGAATTTAACCTTTGGAGTCGGTAGACAACAAAATCCGCTATGTTTGTCACAACACTATAACCAAATGCACTATCGAGCTTTTAGGTAAGTACCAAATATTAAAAAATGTTTTTGCTTATTTTTGAAATTACATCTATATCAAGTAAAATGCAACTAAGGCCGAATTGCTGTTGAACTACTTTTTTATTATATTTATGTATCTATTTTCACAAATCTTTTAATAATGAAGGTGTCAATTATAGATTTCTTTATCCCGAAAGAGTCAGTCGCATGTTATTAATATATGGTGATGCCTAAAGAACCAGCAACAAAGAAGGATCAAAAATTTTACCTACACAGTTAAAAATTAAGGGCCAGGAGTGTCAACATTCTGGAAAATGACCACAACTTCGACCAAAATCTGTGTTTCAACATAGATATTCCATCGGACATTGCGAAAACAATTACTGTAGCCGTATCACCTTCAATGCGTTCAATATCTTCGTGAAGAAGGTTTTCTTTCTAGGATAAGGTCTTGTAGTAATTAGTTTTGTCAACAACACCAAGAAATTCAGAACTTTCTACAGGCGAGGATACGCGTAATAAACCTTCATTATTATAATGGATTCGCAGAGTGTTACGTAATTAACATTCAAATCACAGTTGGTAACATTGAAAAGTTTCCAAACGAAGAAAAAGTGGAGGACAGTTGGTAGAAGGTTTGTTGTATCGAAAGTGACAAAATATTTAATAACATGCTTTGCATTATTTTAAGATATAATCAATCATTTTGCTAACTTAAAGTAAGTTTTTCATATTATTTGGATTAATAAAATGAAAAGTATCATTAAAATTAGAATTAATAAGCCGATTTGCGTGCCTAATCCCGGTCAATATTTGGTTTACCACTTGGTGGATCTCGATAGTAGTTGTAGTTGAACACTCGAATTGTTCTGATTGTGGTAATTACTTTTCATATTTACTGAACTTGCTTGCGAACATAACCTCATAATTTATTTACGTTTAGCTGCAAAGATCTTTTAGCAGTTTAATTGTGATTTTCACCAAAGGAAATTGTGCTGTAGTGAGGAAAATGGAAGAATCGTAACTCATTGCTGCTTGTATAATTCTAGTAGACGACGATATAGATTTTCCTGGGAGTGAAGCTCTTGTTAAAAATTGTAAAGTAAATTCATCGTCTAAAAAAGCCCGTTGGTTGAATAAACCTCAACGTAACATACTACTTTATTGATGAGCAAACCTGCCTACTTATTACGAATTAATCTTTTTTCGAATTCCACGTATGTATTATTAATAAAATATTTAATAATCATTTTCGGGGGCGCATAATTCTCAGGCCCCCTTCCAGTTCCAAACAAGCCGTTGGAACAATACCTCTCTGCCATTTACAAACTCGATACACCTGTGTTCTTTCAGCTTCAACTTACTACCGCAAATTATAACCGATTTCAGAGGTGGTCGGTTCAAATATGTTATATTATCATTTAATACCGCACTACTCTCGAATATAACTGGTGTTAACCAATTACACAGCCGCACAAAAAAAAAATTCTGACCTAGCAATGAGACGAGTATATCCTTATGTATTTTTGATCGTTGATTCCGAATCTGGTATCAAAAACAGTCGTACACCCCCAAAAAAAAATTTTAGAGCCAAAAAACACCCCCTGAATCGTTTTGTTTAATATTTTCGGGAAAAATTGAATGTATTACGATAAAAATAAAGGTGAATTGCAGCGTTCACCCTATCGGTATGAAACGCACCCCCATAGAGGGTGAGAACCACCCTCATCTGCCATCAAACCAATTGATAACGACAATGACCGAAATACATCTAAAAATGTTTAAGTTTCGTTAGGTTTGCAATAAACTGACGTAGAATTCACGTAATACCCCAATACTACCCCTATAGCTTTATGAAAAACAACCCTTAACTTCAATTACAGAAAAGAGAAAGGAAAAAACATAAAATTTGATAACGATTTCATTATATGGATGTTCTTATTTGCAGAGATCCTTATGGCTAGGATATTAGCAGTCATTTGTTACCAATCTTAACACCATTTGGGTATAAAACGCATCCCTGAAGGGGTGAGAAGTACTCTTACGTTAGTAGCTTTTAATTCTTCTTTTTTTAATCTTTTTTTTTATGGTATCTTTTAACTTTATTTTCAAACGATCTTCTTACTGACTGTCGTTTGTGTTGTTCTTTCGTGTCTCTTTTCAGAGACCAACAGTAGTCTGCTATCATGTGTTCGTCCCATCTTCCTTGATATCGTTTTTCCATTTCATAACGATATAGGGGTAGTTTTGGGGTATTACGTGAATTCTACGTCAGTTTATTGCAAACCTAACGAAACTTAAACATTTTTAAATGTTTTTCAGTCATTGTCGTTATCAATTGGTTTGGTGGCAGATGAGGGTAGTTTTCACCCTCTGTGGGGGTGCGTTTCATACCGACAGGGTGAACGCTGTAATTTACCTTTATTTTTATCGTAATACATTAAATTTTTCCCGAAAATATTAAACAAAACGATTGATTAAAATGATAACATCCTTTTCAGAGCGTTATCTCATATATACCCTATTCAGAGAGTGTTAGAAATGTAGGTAAAAGTGTGCCAGACCGCGTCAGGATCTCTAATACGTGACTTGGTCTGAAATGCCGAAATGGTAGGAAATGATTCCTGAACCTGTATATTTTGAGATGTCTATAGTTATTTATTTGTGGCATCCTATAACAGTTTTTCTCATCTTTTTTCACTATTAAGCCACATTGAGATGAAAAGCTAAATGAAATTTTGCCCTTAACTGCTTCGTTTCGGAGATGTTGATTAAAAAACTCCTGAGGATGTCTGAAATGCTTGACGATGTTTTATCAAACTTGCTATGCATAATGAGTACTTTTAGATTCTTCTTTGTTTTAAACATTTAGAGCTTTTTTTTTAAATCAACACTATATCTCCGAAATAAATTTATTGACAAAACATCATTTGAGCTTTTCATCTTAATATAGGTTTGGGAATCAATTCCTGAATTTTCTCGATGCATGTAATTAAAGATCACCCAGTGTATATTAGCTATAACATGTGAAAATATCCATTTTATCGGAAATCATAATTAATGAACTGCAACAAGCCAGAAATATTATAAATTATAACATTTTCGAACTGTTTGGTCGGCATTCTTAAACCAACTTGTATAAATGTAATTTTGTATTTTCGTCTTTGCGCAAAACTGTATGCAAAATTTCATTAATATCGCTTTGGCCTTTCCAGAGATCGAGTGGGGAGTAAATAATCATCAAATAACAGACACTTAAACATACATATTTTAAAGACTATACCAAAACATTATATGTTGTAACCTGTGAAGATTTGTTAAAGAAAATTTGGTATTAATTTATAATCGACAACATAAAATTTAATGAGTAGTTTTATTTTGATCATACACAAAACATGTAACGCCAAGAAAGTAAATGTACGCAAATTTATTCAATAATTAGTATTTCTATTCCTCAGTTATTTTCATTATAAGTCATTTATAGTGTTCTTTTGATTATTATTGAAACACATGTTAAATTATATAATAAACATAAGTATATAAAATTAACATAATTCATTAACTTTAAAGTTCTAAACGAAAACCCAGCAATGTACGCTACTTCAAATCGGACATACAGATGATGTATTCCCGCCATAAATTCTATTGGTCAAAAGTTAAGAGGTAACCTACTCCTCGGACCTCGGCTAAAAATTGTATTCGAAATCTTTATAAGAAACAGTTTACAATGATTTATGGGGATATAGAGTAACTAGACTATTAAAAATAACTACTGTATGTTTTAAATGAGAAATAAATATGCACTGATTTTTGGTTGTTTTGTAATTCTGTGTAGAATATCCATATCTTTAAGGGTAACTTTTAACGAGTGTGATTGTTTAATAGAATCAAACAGCCCGACATTTGTGTATAATGAGTTAAAAAATGGAATGAACTTGCTGTATGTATTGAGCAAATCTATCTATCTTGTTAGTAATTTGTTGTTCCTCAACGTCAAACACCAGTATATGACGCAAAATAGATAGAAATTATATAACCACCAGCTGCACCTTATATCTGCTACCACTCCGTAGGTATGTTTATTTATATGGCACAAAACAGAACAGAAAGGAATAGCACAGCGTAGCGTCCCTATTAATATTAATGTTATTATTAACTTATTTTTTGTGGCTAAAAATTTAGATGATATTTAACTTTTCAGTAAAATAATTATATTAATTTTTTTTTTCTAATTTCTTATGATATAATTTATATGCTAACGTACAAAAAATCAACTACAAACTATAGGATATTCGTTTGTAAATTAACACCCTAAACTTTCATTTTAGTAAAGCCAGCAGGTTTTTGCCGCTGCACAAAACACTCAGCCGGCTGATTAAACAAAGAACATAGGCCTGGCTCGAATGGCTTTTTGCCGAGCCATACATTAGAGAATGAGCAGGTATTACGGGGGTACTTCGCATTTTCTTTAGTGGGTCATTGTTTCCAATGCCCTCTTTAACAGAATTATCTTAGATATATGCAGGAAGTTGCCGTAAAATAGGCAAGTGAATGTCGGAATTTCTGCCTGAAATTCAGAGTTTAATGACTCTTCATAAATACAAGGAAAACTTCCCTTAACAAACGCACTCAACACTATGTTACTTTGGTGCTAACTTATTAAGGGCTTTTTATGCCGCAGAGTAAGATGTTATGTATACTTTGTCTTCTGATGATATAATAACACTTCAGGTCAACTATTTTATTTATGATGGCAATTTTTGTACAGGATGATCCAATTATATTTTCTTTCGTATTAAGAAAAAGTATGTAACGAACTAACACAATCCGGTTGTGATAGACAGAAATTATATATCTGTGTAATTTTAACTGGATTTTAAACGAAATTTCATTATAAGGGACTACTTTATTTCGGCCCTCACATAATTGGCAATATGTTCATGGTCTAGCAGGTGAAAGGTTGAAATTCGCGTGCGATTAAAAATTTCTTATAAAGTAATAAAATAAAGAGGTAAAATGCATAAACACAGCAGTACAACTTTATTATATAAAAATGTACGTCACAATGTTTCGAACAGTTCGTCTTCCAAAAAATCTTTACATCATTCATACGCTCCAAATGAATGAACCATTAGATCTATTGTTTGATCAATGATATTTTCAAGATCCCACATTTTTTGTCCCTGTTTCATACACTTTCATACAAACCATTTGTCTGTGCATATTTTTTAAGAGCCTCGTCAAGAAGATCTCGAACACCTTTCAGTATGAATGTAGCTTTTTTCCTTGTCGTATAGCCATTCACTTCGACCCACAATAATTCTATCTGATAAAGTTCGTAGTGCTATGGTGGTAGTCAAAGTACAGTAATAACCACATATTATATATTATGTCTATAACTGGAAATTATTTTCGAACATACAGGGCGAGCCAAGACGAAATTACAGGACCAAGTGCCTTTTTTTTAAATGGAATGCTATGTATATCAGTACATTTTTTGAAGCCTCTTTCTAGGCTATATTCATTCCTATATTATTAATGGCTATCTCCCAACCACTTTGATGTAATGAATTTTTTTGTTGAAATAATGCCATCTGCAGATGGATATTAAAAAAATCACCAAGTCACAATTATGGGTTTTAAGAAAAACTTATATTAATGCCAGTTACGAGACATTTAATTAATGTTTTTGAAACATTTTCACTTACTAAAAATGTACAGGGTGGCCAAAAATTAGTATTCAATTAAGAACTTTTTTAAATTGAATTTTCTCAATTTTTTTCAAAAGGAACACCCTATATATTTTTCAACTATGTGATGTAAAAATGAAAAACGAACATTTTTTTGTAAGTACTTCCCTATGGCTAATTGCAACCATTTTCGTTTTATAAATAAATAAGTGTTTATTTTTCAATTAAGAACTTTTTAAATTGAATTTTCTCAATTTTTTCAAATGAAACACCCTGTATATTTTTCAACGATGTGATGTAGAAATGAAAAACAAACATTTTTTGTGAGTACTTCCTTATGGCTAATTACAACCATTTTCGTTTTATAAATAAATAAGTGTCAAATTCAAGAATAAACTTAAAAAAAGAGGTTCCCTCAAATAATTCATTAGAAAAATTTATAATAGGTGTTCGACGTGTTGCCCATTTTGATTGACACACGTCTTTATGTATTTTGAAATGTGGCCATTTAGTGGGACCATTTCCATTGAAATGAATAAATAGTATTTAACCAGTCCTTTACTGTAATGGTTTTTTTGTACATTTTTTTGCTGTTTTCGTTATTCGACAAGCAATAAAACCTCAGTTTGGTATAAATTGTCGTGTACAAAGGAGCATTTATCACACTTATCGGTCGTTAGTTACAATTTATATTGATTTTAAAATACTTGGAATTTTACAATATGAATTTTAATAAAGCGGAACTTGTAGACATGACTTTTGTTTTGGGCGAGTCAGACAGAAATTGTTTACTTGCCAATAGAATTTATCACCAACATTTTCCTGAAAGAAGGCTTCCTGATGTTAGCAGCTTCCAAAACCTTCTCGATAGATTTCTGGAAACTGGAAATGTCGAATATAAAAAAAGTGAAAGAATAAAACGTATTGTGAATGAAGAAAATGAGTTTTCTGTGGTGCTGGCAACGGTTGAGAATCCCCATGTTAGACAAAGAGAAGTGACTTCATTAGTAGGAATAAGTAGACGGTCTGTGGGTCGAATCTTAAAAACAAATAAGTTGCATGCATATCATATTCAAATGCACCAGGAATTATCTGATGATGATTTTCAAAAGCGCCTACAATTTTGTAATTGGGCCAGAGGTAAAATGCAAGTTGATGTCAACTTCTTCGATAATGTTTAATTCACTGATGAGGCAACTTTTCATAAAGGATTTGTTAATAGGCACAATTTCCATTATTATGCTTCGGAAAATCCTCACTTTTTTATGCATGTTGGTAACTAACACAGATGGTCTATAATCGTTTGGGGAGGAATTATTGGAGAACATGTAATAGGGCCACATTTCTTTGATGGTACATTGACTGGAGCTATTTATCTTCATTTTTTGGAAAACTATCTGCCACAATTATTGGTAAATCTCCCTGGAAGAATTCGAAATAGGATGTGGTTTCAGCAAGATGGTGCTCCACCACATTATTTAAATGCAGTTAGAGACCACTTAAATAATACCTACCCTCATCAATGGATTGGAAGAAATAGACCCACTAAATGGCCTGCTAGATCCCCAGATCTTACAAAAATGGATTTCTTTTTATGGGGATACGTGAAGGAAATTGTTTATAGAGACACACCAACAACAGTACAAAATATGAAGGAAAGAATAATAATTGCCTTTAGATCTATCACACCGGCAGTTTTAGGAACAGGGGGATCCTCATTTATATATATATATATATATATATATATATATATATATATATATATATATATATATATATATATATATATATATATATATATATATATATATATATATATATATATATATATATATATATGGACAGAAGGAAGTTAACGCGGGTTTAATTACATTACAGTAAAAATCAATATAAATTAATTGGTACACGCCCGCAAAATGCAAAAATTGCAAATGGTAAAAGGATGCAAACCGTGGACACGTGTTTCTGACTAATTGGTCTTCTTCAGCACGGTGAAGCTGAGTTAAAATGATGGACAAAACTCAAAAAAGACACTAAAGGAAAACCACCGACAGGGAGCCAATCGCACCTTTGTGGCTTCCACTTGGATAGCTCTGTGTGAGCTCATCACACGCGCGGGCATCTATAGCAACTTGCGTGGTATTCCGGACCCAGGAGAATATATAAAAATAGAGAAGGAAGTTAACACAGGTTTAATTACATTACGGTAAAAAACAATATGAATTAATCGGTACACCCCGCATAAAAAAAATGCAAGGCGGAAAATGCAAATATTGTCAGTGGTTTTCCTAGTGTCTTTTTTTGAGTTTTGTCTACCATTTTCACTAAACTACACCATGCTGATGAAACCAATTAGTCAGAAACAAGTGTCCACGGTTTGCATCCTTCTGCCATTTGCAATTTTTGCATTTTCCACCTTGCATTTTTTTTTATGCCAGCGTATACCCATTAATAAGCTTTACACGCACTTTTAAAATTAATAGACCAATTTGTGCCTTGCTTTTCTAAAAAAGGATTTCTGCTGTCTTTAGCTATTAGAAACTTACACTAAGAAAACAGCGACAACTATATCAACAAATTTTTCAATTTTTAATTTTTTACTGTTAATTAAATTATTTTATTGTTAAAATAACAACATATTACAATAATTAAAAAATCATACTTTGACAGTTTTTGTTATGCCGTATTTCAAAAACCTTTAAAGATAACGATACTGTTTGTTTACTTACATTATATTATTTTGTTGGTCCAAATGTTTCTAAAATTTTAGTTCTATTTTATTTCTGGAAAAAACAAATGTTTTATTAAATTAATCTTAAAAATTAATTTAAAATATCTGACCTCTAGATCAAAATTGTATCCCCATTGAACAAAACAGATTAGAATTGTAGAAGTAACAGGTCCTGTAGAATTTTCAATTCAACTTTACTTCCGCCAATATCCCGAAATGTTGACTCAAAACAAGTATGAATTTTGAAAAATTCATGAGTTTTTCATCAATTACTACAAATTAGGAAAATAAGAGACTAGTAATTAAAAGACCATTGAAATATATCCTTGGTTAGAGGGGATGTATACAACTGGAACTCGATATGTAGTCACCTCCACATGATGAGTTCTGGGTTATTTTACTTCAAGTTGCCCATAATAGGTACATGAAAAGCTGTAAAAAGTAAGACCAAATGCATTTTTTTCTTTTCTATGAAAACAACAAATCTGTGGGACCCTAAAATCAAACCTGATTAAGTTTTAAAAAACACTAAGGACAAAAACAGATAATTTTTCTACACTGTCCGAAATAATAATAATAATAAAAGTAATAATCATAATAACATATATTGATTTTCGCCATCCCGGTGCAATCCTTAAATGTTATCATAATCTCTAATTCTATTGGTTCTCCATAATTTATTTATTTATTTATCAATTTATTCACTTAATTATTTATTTATTTATTTCATTTATTTATTTACTTATTTACTTACTTATTTATTTATTTATTCATTTATGTAATTTATTTATTTAATTTTATGTATTTATGTTCATATACGTATCCTGCAGGCAGAACCCAATTACAGGATACGATAAAATAAATAAATTTAAGTAACAAAAAACAAAATTGTAGCTAAATCTAGCTACAATTAGAGTAAAAAAATATAAATCTTACAAAGGAATAGAAATAATAAACATTAATGTAAGATATAATAATAAATTAACACAAAGTAACAATACGTTATGCTGTGCGAATTAAAATATTGCTATTCAACAATAATAATAATAACAATACACAATAGCAATAAAAATAAATATAAATTATACAAAGCTATAGAAATTAAGATATTGCATTCGCTCTTAAGTACAATTTTTTTAATTTTGTTAATAATACAAGAAAAACTATCAATATTGTCTTCCATGTCTCAATAGTTTGAAATCATTTGATATGAAGAGGATGCTATCACAATATTGGTATTAGCCGTAGGAAATTTAAAAATGTAGTTGTGATGTGATGATATTCTTGAAATTAATTTGGTAAATAATAATGACAATATGACATATTATTGCTTCGCATTTCTGCATTTCTAGAAAAAATTAAAATATTGCGAATTACAAAAGTATTCTTTCAAACCTAACATGATAATAATAATAAAAATACCTATACATTTTTATATTTTATACTGACATTCGTATCTGAATGTGGTAGTAAAAAATTTTAGGAATATAATGAATCAAAAACAACACTTCCAATACATAATAATGACTTGTTTGCAACATTAACCTATATTGACAGAACTTCCTTTGGGTAATTAAACATTGCAAGATACTAGAATTATGCATTTATTATATAAGACAGAGAGCAGTAACCAATACTTCATTAACAAAACTGCAATTTATCGTTTAAGTACGTTAACTCCTAAATTCCTTATGACATTGTTCCATTAAATGATTTGGTTGGTTAAAGTTTTATAAATGGCAAATCCTAAAGGTATATTTTATTTAAGACCGTTACTTATTAGCTGGTCGTATGACTTAAGACGTATGGCGTATGGCATGGACTTAAGACGTATTATGCAATACTTTCTGAAATGGATTGGAATCTTTGATGCGAAGATAACATTGACGTAGTTTTCCACGAAACACCAAAACACACTCGACGCGCTTTTCGTCAACCAAGTTGGCATCATCTGGAGATGATTTAAACTAACCTTATACTAACAATGTACCCTATTTATACCTAAACTATTTATTAGAGAAGCTTGCAGAAACCAAATCTCGACAAATATTGTCACTAATGTAAATAGAAGGTCAAAATATACAAAAGTCAGAAAAATTATCAAACGGTTGCATGGAAAAGATTGTCTTTATTTATAAGCTGATATGGGCAATAAGATTGTTATTTTAGATAAAGAGGACTATTATGAAAGGGTAGACAATCTGATTAGTAATAGTCCTTATAAAAAATTTTCTAGAAATCCATTACCAAAAATGATTACCGAAGTAAGAAATATACTTAAATCCTGCAACAACCTTATTACTTCAGCTTTAAATAGGAGGTTACATGTATCTAACCCAAGTGTACCTAGATTGTACTGCTTGCCTAAGATACATAAACCAGGAAAGTCGGTACATAGTATTGTTTCAGCAATCGGATCTCCGACTTACCACCTATCAAAATGGTTAACGGAGGAGTTCGAAAATTTATCTATCGCACCACCTAGTTTCTCTGTAATTAATTCCAATGATAAGGTGAAAATTGTCCAGTTGCAAGAAGATGAAATTTTGACCTCCTTTGACGTTTGTTCATTGTTTCCAAGTGTTCCGATACTACAGACCTTGGACTACCTAAAGGATTTACTCGAATTAAACAATCTCAGTCAAGATGTAGTAAAAGAATATTTTCAACTCACTAAACTTTGCATGAAACAAAATCTCTTTCGAATCAACGATAATTTATTCGAACACATGAAGGAACAGCAATGAGTAACACTTTGTTACCATTCATTACCAGTCTCTTCATGAACAGATTTGAGACAGAAGTAAAAGAAGAATTCGAGTATTTCCCCAGGGTTTGACTTAGGTATGTGGATGATAATTTTGCAGAGTTTGATACAAGAATCGCTGATATTGACAACTTTGTTTCTGAATTAAACAGTCGTTTCGTGTCAGTTAGATTCACATATGAAATTGAAAACCCTAGACAACTACCATTTTTAGATGTATTAATAATTAGAAATAGTGATAATAAGTTAGAATTTTACATATACAGAAAAGATACCAGTACTCTAAGATATATCCCTAAGGCCTCTCACCATTGTGCTAAACACAAAATGGCGTTTTAATTTTCTAGTCCATCGTCTATTAAGCTTTCCCCTCAATAAGGAGAGGTATGAAAAAGAAAAGATATTGATTAAGGATATAGCTGCGAGTAATGGATATTCTGTAAATTTAATTGACAAAATAATTAGGAAACGAAAATTTACAGTCACTTCGAAATTTCTCGACCTTTCAAAATGAACGAGAAAATCCGAAATTTGTATCAATTCCATTTGATCCTCGATCACCCGTTGTATTGGTAAGATTTTTAAAGATGACAGTATGCCAGTGGTTCAATCATCGGGAAATAAACTACAAAAAATTTTAGGCAATCCAAAAGACAAAATTCAAACAAACGAAAAGTCGGGGATTTACGAAATTAGCTGTAAGGACTGTAATCAAAAGTAGGTTGGACAAACTAGACAATCAATTCAAACTAGATTCAAAGAACATATGGCCCATCTCAAGGGCCAATCCCAGGTTGCCCGCGTTATTATTTTCAAAATTAATTTAAATCTATCGATTTATTTTCAACTTGATATAAATATCTTAGAAGATAATTAACAGTAAATTTTAACCATAGCAAACTACAGGACATTTGTTTTGTTAGACTAAGCAATTAGTTATGTGTCAATGTAGAGCTAACGTTTCTGATTGGTTGAACATTTTATGGTGAACGTAAGAATTCACCGATACGGAAATTATCAATTTTCTACATCACGCCTTATGTAAGGCTGTGTAGCAGAACATTTAAAAGCACATGTTGATTTCCATTTATATTATGCGTCATATGTAGAGTTGGCAAAAATGCGCCTCACGACATAGGCGGACGCATCATAATAAGTGTAATAAAATAAATTATCTAGTAATAAAAGTAATAAACTGTTACAATTTATAACAATGTATGCACAACTTACCCTCTTAACTAGCTTGGTTCTCACAAGCTGGAAAAGATTCGTAAAAACTTTGCAGCATCATGTATGTTTCTATGGTTGTCTCCGAGAATAATGTTCGACGTGGTGAAAAAATATTCTTATATTTTGAGAACGACCGTTCGACATCTATTGATGTAATATAAACATACTTAAAATAGTCTTTGAACTCACTTAAGGGATCTGCAGATATACTATCAGTACCATCACAAATTTGTCTTAATCTAGTAAAACCGGTGTCCTGCTTTAACATATGTGCGAACTTTTCTCCAACAGGCTCATTTCTTGCGTCACCTATAGAGTGTAGCAGTCGATTTACTTCGTCCACTATTTGCAGTGACTCCTCTAATGACAACAAACTGTTTTGTAAGTATTGTATGCCGTCATATGATCCCTTATAGTTCTTGTGAATAGTTTTTAAATCTGTTTCAGCAGAAACCTCTTCAAATTTTGTCTGACTTCCCTTAATAGCTGCAGCCTCATCTGGATTAAATTGTAGTATCACAGCTTTTATTTATTGTAAACATTCAGCATAATAAAAAGTTGTCTCCAACCATGTTCCCAACGTGTACGAATCGGCTGTGATGGTTCGGGAATACCGGGACACTTGCTATGAAATGCGCGAGGACATTTAGGAGACCTAAGAAATACTTTTTTGTACATGCTATTAATGCATCTACCTCTGGAAAATCTTGTTGAATAGTTTCTGCCAGAAGGTGTAAAGCATGCACTTTACACATAACATGTACCAACCTACAACCGTGTTCTTGAAGAGAACGGCCTACCCAACGCATTGTAGCGGCATCATCGGTCACAAGCATCAACACTTGACTTTTTGACAGGTCAAATATTTCTAACGTCTCCAGCACTACCCGCGTAATTGCTTGGCCAGTACACTCAGTCTTTTGCTAGCTAGTAACAGTGTAAATGTCGGTTTAATAGGGTCCAGTACATTTTTTTTTTTTGTTTTATGTTGCACAGGATTTACGTGACGTTTACAATCATGTTTGTCCCAGCACATCAAGTCTATTTCGCACACCTTACAAATTATTATAGCACCATTGTAGAATAAATATGGCATTCACTGATAAATTTATTCACTTTGTCAGCGTATGACCGTTTTTTACAATTGGGCAGGTCTGACTATACTTTATTATTAAATTAATATCAAGAATAAAATTAGCAACAATACAACGGAGAGGAATAAATTACGTTATACACACCACGAGGCATAACAATAGACTAAACGCAAATATTAGTCTTTGTTAAAATAGTAAATAAGTCTCGCTTACGTATTTAAGTATTTCTCTACCTGGCGCCGCACGGACCGATTTGCCAACTCTAGTCATATGACTCAAATTTTACGGCACGCCATTCTGTAATGGCTTTTGTTCATGCAAAGCGAATAAATCAGAATCGGTGGCGCAGTTTGCTAGAGAGCGCGATGGCAAGCGAGACTAGAAATCTTTCTAGCAAAGCTGTGGGTTCGAATCCCAACATTGGTACTGACAATGTCGATGGGAATGGTTGTATGTCCACGTTTTTCTAAATGTAACCCCCTTTAGGCTTTATTTGGATCTTAGGGATTCTCTAATTTCTGTGGTGGTGCCTTATCATTACTACTATATTATCTGTAATTAAAATAACCAAATTTTGAGTTTGAAATTGGTAATTTTTCGAAATTGAAAATAACTATAATACTATTCCCAAGAAAATGTAAATATGTAGAATATGATTTTACTGATCCTCTAATAAAATACTTAGAGTAATAACCAACCATTTATCGATGGTGAATATAATTATTATTAATTAACAAAAATTATTTATTCAAGCTTTATAGTAATGATTAGTAACAATCAACCATTTTTCTGTTGAAGCATTGTTTACGTGGGTTGATTGGAATAAATGACGTGCGTGAATTTGAAATTTTAATTTATATGTTCAGCTCAATGAATATAAGCTTTACCCTCGATAAAAGTGAAACGAGTACTTATTTATTTTTGTGATTGCTAGAATTTTATTTATTTTTTGAGTTACTGGTTACAAAGAATTAAAATAGTTCCTGTTTACGGGTTTCTCTTTCTCTTAAAAAAATTAAAGAATAAAATATATATAAACAATCTACAATAAAATAGAAATAATGCATTTGTTAATATGCTAATATAATACACAAAACTACATAACAGTATGTAAACGTATAATTGTTAGCACATAAACAATACTAAACGCGGAATTATGCTCTTTTATGCAAAAGATATTCAACAGAATTCCATACGGAAGTGATGGATAAATGTTTGTTTTGTCATATCCAGATTATTTTGAAAACGCAATGGTTTTAACGGATGCAAACGTTAATTTAAGTTTGATTTTAATGAGTCGACAGCTTGCGTGTATTATGTGGCATAATTTTACACATTTGCAAATCCAGTTCAGCGCTCGGAAGTGGCTAGGAAATTCCGAATGCACTGGAATGAGATGTATAATGATCGCAACTGCACGACTGTAGCAACAAGTCGGATGCTTCTTAGTCGGTACAGAGATTAAAATATTATAATGCTGTATCTTGACGATTCGTCAGTCATCAACGGCTCATTATTGTAGCTTCACTCTTTCTAGTTTACAAATGCTGAGAATTGTAGGGATTACATCAGACCTTATTATCGACTTCGCTATTGTACATATCTATGTCTTTTACCACATTTGACGTTATGTCTCAGAACAATTATGAAATAGTTTCTTTTTTTTTTTGGAACAATCTAACAAAACAGTAGTTTATTAAAATTCAATTCTACCACTTTATTATTAATTGCAACATATTTGTAAGGTTACCTTATATGTAAGAAAAATTTAAATTATTTTGTTAAATATTTTATTAAATGAATTCATCTGTACTACCTACGCGCTTCGATAGCTTTAGATGAAGAAAGCATTTCTTCCTCAGAGTTCCTCGCATTTTAAGATTTCATTTAAGATTTTCCTAGTGAGATTGGCACACCATATTATTTTGATTTTCTATCCAATAACTTTCTATAGCCCAATTTGCGTATATCACTAATAGTTTTAATTTGTGGTTAGATATTCTAAATTAGCGGTTTTCGTTAACTCTACAAGAAATTATAAAATGGCTTAGATCTATCCATAAATTTTCAACAGACATATACAATGTGAATTCTTATAATTCTTCTAAATGGTCCCAGAATAGCCCATTGCAACCTGCGGCTAGCAAACACCAAATTCTTCACTATCACAAAGAGATGCAATGTGGAGCTCAATCCTGAGATATACACCAAACGTGATTCCCTAACAATTTTTCTTAAACAAATTGTTTATTTGTTATTTTCAAAAAATAATATTTTTTCAAACAAAAGTTGTAGGGCACTATATAACTTTTTTCACTGCCATATTCAATAATGTACAGGATGCCTCATAAATAGCGGTACAAACCAATCTCATGATTTTCATTAATGAAACTGCCTGTATATTTTTCCATATTATGAAAGTCCTCATTTTCCTGATTTCAGATATATTGACATATAGTTCAACTAGCTCCGCCCCCTACCTAAAACTCAGTATCTGATAGGCCAGAGCTCATAGTAGACTCCACTCCGGGAGTATAAATATAAAGCATCGAACATTCGAGAGGTCACTTACGGACCGACTTTACCACTGGACCCTATTTCGTTCGCATGTAAATTGTTCTAGAAAATTCGACATTCTTCAATCTCGAATTTTTATCTGCCTATAAAATAATCTGCTGCTCCCCAGGCAGTTCAGTTCCAATACAACTCACAAAGCAATCAGAGAACCGATACAACTCACGAATAAGGAACAAGCCTTATACACGCTAAGCGTGGATCAGACAAATAATTTGTGCAACACAGTGGTGAATTTTTTATTAATTAAGAGTAGTAAAAGTATTTTATCAGTGGTACACATTCAACTTAACCGTAAGTGGCCTAAATTCATTTTGGATCGCCTCTAATCACTTTTAACTATTCAAATTCCATTTTTTAATTACTATAAAAGAGTGGCAAGGATCTTTTCTGGTATACTTTTAAATCTGTAAATTAGCCGAATTATCTCATCTTTAGTTTATTGCATTGTTATCTAAGCTTTAATCATCTAGATAACCATAGTACTTTTCCTGCCAAAACAGAACAAACAATTATTTTGTATCTTTTACGAGCTTACGGTTTTTTATTATAGTAGGTTTTTGCCTGAGCAATAGCTACGCACATTTCCTCTACAGGATACCTCTCGTGGCTGTCCTTACTCGTTCATTTGTTAATTTATTCATATAATTTTGAGTGCTATCGTTTGAAGGCAGATACACTCCTTTATAAATAGTCCGCGCTGGGTAGAAAAATATTATAAGTGCTAGGCCCTAACCTTGCTTTATTCAAAAAATTGTCAAATTTAGATTTACTTCTATTATAGTAGGTTATTACATAAAGGCGGGCTATGTACAGTCAACATAAAGAATAGCTACGCATAAGACTTAACTGAATTGATTTTTACTTTCACGTTAGAATTACCTTTTGATTTTTTTAACTTATTTCAGTAAGCAGTAAAGTATAACTTGTTTATAAACTTCACCACCCCTGTTTTATTCGAGGCCCTGCTCCTCTTTTCAGGAAAACAATAAAAAAGAAACTATTAAGCACCCATACGCCTTAATAGTAGTAACCAGTTATTATACACCAGGTGATCCACAGTGAAGCTATTGACAACTAAATTTTTAAAAAAGCTTAAGCATATATTGTCAGTTAACTTACCCCTTGCAAAAAACATTCCTAAACGACCTTCTAACAGCTTCCATGAGAAATTAGCAGCTAGCCGGCGCCAAAGAAAAATCATAATTCTCTATCATCTCATACTTTTTCCCTCAGACCAAATTAAGCTTTCTCTAAGCAAGAATAAGTCACAGCTGTGTTGCAAGCTCCCGCTTGGTAATTAATTTCTAGCAATTACGAGATTGAAACATATCTTAACACATTATCGAGTATAGGAGCGTGTGCATGGTTTAGCCAACGTAGGGCTTGTATAAGTCAAGAGCGACAAAACGAACCCAAACAAACAGAACAACAAAAGTAACAAACCAACGAGAAACAGTTATAGAAGAAATAGTTATAGAAGAAACGTCATAGAAGAAAAGCTAAAGAAGAGAAGACAGAAGAAAGAAGAGAAGAAAAAAGAGAAGAAAGAAGAAACAAAACTGAAACATGTCCCAAGACGACAGATTAGAACAAATGCAAAACCAAATGCAGTCCGTCAGCGAAGCACTTGAAGAAATCACCCTAGTCCTAAATATGTCCAAATCCCAAGCAGATAATCCAATGGAACGGTCCTTCAAACATCAACAACCAATGATGAAAGAACGCCCAACATCGACGCCCGCCGAAATACGAAACCCGAACCTGTCACCACCAGAAAGTCACGAGGTCAGTGGCATACCCAGAAGCAAAATGGAGGAAGCAGCTTCTCAACTAGCACAAGCCTTAGCCAATGCAGTAACGTCAGCATCCCGGTCTGGAAGCCAAACAGCTAGTCCCCCACTACCCGTATTCTATGGACTAGAACACGAGGATCCAAGTGTGTTCATTAAAAAGCTGCAGAAATATTTCACGAGACATCAAATCCATGACGAGGACGACCGAGTCCAGATAGCTAACAGTCAATTACGAGGTAAGGCCAGCAGATGGTTTAAAACATACCATAACCAGAATATTACCTTCGGAAGCTGCCAGGACCGGCTTCAAGGCATATATATCTCTACTTCCATATTAGCAGCAGCCCGATCGAAAATATACGGGTAAAAGCAAAAAGACACCGTACAAGTGACTGTCTTTATAACGAGAAAAACCTGCTTATTTACCAGGCTCGACCCCTATATCCCTGAGGAAACAATGGCGGGGGTAATAATCGAACAACTTCGAACAGAAATAAGATCACGACTACGAATTACCCACTTCGAACGACAAGAAGTGCTCATCCAGGTAGCCACTGTGATTGAGAATGACCTCAAAAAAATCCATATAGCCCAAAGAAAAAACTCCCATCGAGAAGCGGGCCTAGCGGCCAATCAAAATGCAACCGCCCTCGTATCCAGCACTGACAGACCTGGTGTTAGGCCAGACAACCGTACCAGATCCGGCGCCAATACCTCAGCATATTACCAGCCCAGAACATCCGACCTAAGCAGACGGTGCAATTGTCAAGATTATTACAGAGACTTCCCGAGGCGCCAGGAAAACACCCAAGGGGTCGGTGGCAGCACAAATACCAGGGTCAACAATTCTGGGAACCAGCCGACCCCCGAGCAATAAAGAATTAATCAGTCAGCCCCATGACCCAACTCGACAACACACCGGATATGACACCAACCGAAATCGACCCATCCACAAGCACTGATAGTGAAGAGCAACGACAAGATGTGACAAATCAAGACCATTTTCACCAGCTACCACGAATCAAAGTACAGATGAACGGAAAAGAAGTCATGGCTCTCCTCGACTCGGGAGCAGGCAAAAACATTATAAAAGCAGATCTGGTAGAACATCTCCATCACCCTACGAAGACAGTAAATCTCCACCTTGCCTGTGGGACAAAACCAATCACTACGTACAGTGAACAGGAGTTAGACGTACACATCGACGACGCACCAATTCGAAGCCATTTTGAAGTTATCAAAGAACTAAATGAAAAGATGAAACTGGGTTCACCCTTCATGAAGGAGCAGCAGGTGCAAATCGATTTTCCTAGACAATGCATGCATCTAGGTAGCCAGCAGCGCAGAACCATATACTGGTACACTTCACACACAGTCTTCCAGGGTATCTAGCTAGATCATTGATAAATTAAATACTGCCCAGGCTGCCACCGAGCTCACCTGAACCCATTAATAAGCGAATTTCATGACCTATTTCACGAAACGCCCAGGCAAGTCACCACCACCATGACCAAGCACACAATTAGACTAAAAAAAAGAAGGCGGATAACCAAAAGCCATATCCCATGACACCGCATAAGAAAAACATATTATACGAACAAATAGAGGAGATGCTACAAGCTGGAGTCATTGAACCTTCACACTCTGAATTCTCCGCTTCCAGTCATAATCGAAAGGGAAGGCAAAAACCCAGATTCTGCATAGACTTTCGAAAAGTAAACGAACTCACCGTCTTGCCAAAAATCACGGAAACCATTAAAGACCTTGGGGAAGCGAAATACTTTATACTGCTAGACCTAAGAGCAGGCTACTGGCAGGTCCCGCTCGAATAAAACTCCAAGTAATACACGGCCTTCTCGACGCCGGACGGAGCCCTATATCAATTCATAGTAATGCCGTTTGGACTAAAGGGACACCAGCACCTTCCAAAGACTTATGGCCCACGAAGTCCTCACCGCGATCTACATAAATTTGTCAAGGTATACCTAGACGACATCTTAGTCCACAGCGAGAGCCTTGCCGAGCATTGGACACATCTCCGACTGGTATTTGAAAGGATGAGGCTCCATAATTTAACCATTTCACCTGATAAGTGTATCTTTGCCACCACCACGCTGGACTACCTGGGATATCACATTGACGGCGACACAATCACGCTCCAACAAAAACATAACGGCAATTAAAACATTCCCAGAATCGAGGACCAAGAAACAACTACAAAGTTTTCTAGGAACCATCAATTGGATTCGAAAATATATCCCAAATATAGCCACGACAACAAGACCTTTGACAGCATTGTTAAGGAAAGACAACAAATTTAAATGGACAGACGAATGCTGGAGATCCTTCTTCCAGCTTAAAAAATTAGCATCCAAGCCACTGACCTTACACAGGCCGGAATATTCCCGACAATTCATCTTGCAAACGGACAGAAGTATAGAAGGTATGGCCTGCATCCTGTACCAAGAAACGAGCGAAGGCGAAAAACATATAATCTCATACGCCAGCTCCCCTCTCAGCCAGACTGAAAAACGATACCATATCAATGAGATAGAAGCCTTAGGCATAGTTTGGGCAATTAAAAAATATAGACATATCATCGAAGATACTCACTTCATACTAAAGACAGATAGCCGCACATTACTATGGCTTAATAAGAATAGGGACTCCAAGACAGAACTTACGAGGTGGCCCTTGTTCTCCAGGAGTACAGCTTTACTACTCAATTCAGGAGACCAAGTTCTCACCCGCAAACCAGCTAGCACCAAGGCCCAGTTTGGCCTATAATGAACGGGTCCATCTACAATCGAAAGAATGATATCAAACGAAATATACAAGCTGAACCAAGAGGAGAAACTCATCACACTCCATATCGACCAGATGAGGTCAGCTTCCCCAATTTAAGCCTTCTCTAAGCAACAATAAGTCACAGCTGAGTTGCACGCTCCCACTTGGTAATTAATTCCTAGCAATTCCGAGATTGAAACATATATTAACACATTATCGAGTACAGGGGCGTGTACAATTTGTAATATGTTGACATTTACTATTATATCTATGAATAATTATTATTTGTTGGATCAATATTTCAGTTTCACAGTAAACGGAAAAAGTACGATTTTTTTAATTATTAACAACATTCTGCACACATAGAAAATAACGTCCGTAAAACTCCTTGGTTTAACAGCTCTCAATTTATTACTAACATATCAAGATTACGATTTGGCCACGCTTGCTTTCCACAACACCTAAAGAGGATAGGAATTCTTAATTCAGATATTGCTCTACATGCGGAGTTTCTTGCAACCTAGATCACTTTTTTTTGGCTGTATAAAGCATTCTAGTACTACTAACAATTTTTTAAAAAACTAGTTCAATTAAAAATCCAGCTACTAATTAAGCTTTTAAATAATGGCTCTAAATAATTTAAACATACATGAAGAAGTTCTGCGATTCCTGAACATAAAGCAACTTTTGTAAGTAGTTCGTGGGTTAGTTTTTGTTATCCTTTCATGTTTAACCTTGTTTTATTTTACCCCTATCCGTGGCTTTTATTTTGTGTGTTTTTGAAATGCTCTGATAGGCACCTTGTCAAGAAGCATGTCTCCCTGTCTCATTCCTCTCTTATTGCTTCAGTATAATTTCCATCTTGTAATGTATAGGTTAGTTTTTATTTTTATTAGTCCTATACGTACATATGTATATATGTATCTACATTACATGCGACTAGCTAATGGATTACATGTCCAATGCCATAAAAAAATAATCAAAAGTAAAAAAAATAAATAAAAAGAACAACATTCTGTACATATTAAAGAATAAGAAATTATTGTAATAAGTTTTCAACGTGTCCTCCATTTTCATCAATTCGTTTTTTGAAAATCTAAAATTATACCTTGATAATTGTGGTTTAACTTTGTAATTTTGTCTCCTATGTAATTCACGGTTAAGCGCCTTTCCTATTTTAAATTATTTTTCAGAAAGCACCATAAAAAGGTATCACACTGTAAAATATGGACTAATTGGTGGCAATCTTTTTGTTCCAAAGCGGCTAATCCAAAAAGGAAAACTTTCGTTTAAAACGTTTGTTAAAATACTACACCAAACACGCATGGATTTACTGTCAGAATGCTTTATTTGCCGAATGGCTCGAGCATTTTCATAAGCTCAAAAGTAAATGTTCTTTCGATTAAATACTCCAGCAGTTGAGAAAACTGACTTATAAGTTCAATTTTATTAAAAAAGATGCCCGTCTTGTTCAATCTTTCAACTAATTTCCGACAAAACCATAAACGCGACGCCTTATTTTCCTCGCTCAATGCCATTAAATTTTTGAAGGGCTGGTAGCCACATTTTTTTTTAGAGCATTTTGAATCATATAGTATATTTTACCTAGATCATCAGCAGCTTACCAACAGAAGCTTCGACATTTTCAAAAAGTACATGATTATTAATAACAAATACCTCAAAATACCCAAAGCTCGACGTCTTGAAATCCCAGAATCAGCTTCAATTTGACGACTTGAGATTAAAAGATTTGCAACTGCCATTCCAATTACAATATAGAAGTTTCTTCAGCATTTTCAATGTTGTAATTTTTGTGATCTTGGCTTGTTGAAGGACCCACAATTAATGAGATTTTATTTTAACCTCTTAAAAGCAGCTTTATTAGATTGTCTTCTTTTCTGGATACCGATTGAAATATATTTCGGATGCAATATTATAATTGTTATTACTTTGAGCAAAGCATTCTAGCCTATCACATTTCTCGTAATTTTCGTGACATCCTTTACTTTTAGGATTAAATGGGGTGTAATTATGACAGGAACAAAATTATTGATATGCAATTTACTGACAAACGGATAAACACTGTCATAGATGACACACTCCTACTTGGAATAAATATAAAAAAAACGAAAAAAAGAAATCTATTAAAAGATTATTTTCGCTATTAAATACATACATATCAAAAACAACTCCACATATACAGTTTGAAAGAGAAAAAAAATTCATTTTTAACTAAAGATATTGAAATGTGTCTAAAAGTCGAGAAATCGAACTTTTGTTTATAGTTCGAAAACAAAAGACGATAATAAATTATTGTTTTCTCCCGTGAATTAGAAGAGATAGAGAATGTGTATTCCATTTTTTTGTATCTCTTACAGTTACCGAGTTACCCTATACAAACATCGAAATTTGCCCACCCTGTACAATTCGTCATGAAACATCTTCTATTATACAGCTAGAGTTGATTCAACTCGAAGAGGCGTTAAAGGAAAACAAATGATGTACGTGTAGATTTCTTATGTGGAGTGTTGATGATGGTTCTCACTACAGGTTGAGCGGACATAAATTGTACACGTCATTATTTGCTTGTCTTTTAACGTCTGTTCGACTTGAAACAATGCTCGCTGTATACATATCCCATGTACCTAAATATTTCCTAGAGAGGCCGTACTTGCTTAAACGACGTTTCGGCAGAGTCACATCTGCCTTCTTCAGGTTATCCTTAATAATTGATTACTGCGGCTTTTCGTTGCTCGAACTGAAAAATTAAAATAAAAATTTTTCTGTTCGAGTAACGAACCAAATGTGCAAGGTTATTGGGTTACTATAAACTGATTTATTAAGATTTAAATAACAGTATTCTAATAACTAATACCTTCAATGCCTTCATTTTTGTTCTTGTTTGTCTTAATGTCTATTCGATTAGAGATGCAATCTTCAACTTGAGAATTTATATAGATATTCCTTTTACTCGAGATAAATCACTTTTTATTTCTATTCTATTCTGTTGAGCAAGGTTTCTTTGAAGAAAAAATAGTCAACAAACCCTTGTGTCGAGAGAAACGGTCTTCGCTTCATCCTTTAACTCGCACAGTCCTGAACAATACTTTAAATCAAACTGGAATATAACTCAGTGCAGTTCTTTCAGTTAAGGTGTAGAATTGAAAAGATCGTAAAACATTCGCAAGTTAGGTGAAATTAAAGGTTGAGTTTTAGTGGGAACAAGCCGCATACTTGGAGGAGAGGAAGGAAGCGGCTCTAGTAATTTGTCTAAGAGAATAGCGAGAGAAAACACAAAACCAGCTCGAGTGTGGGGGATGCAATACTAGAAACAGAACCGGTCTCATTTTAATTTAATTTAACTCTGATATTTAATAAGTGTTTAATAAGATAGTTGAAGTTACATTTAAACATATAGTAAAATTGATCTGTTTAATGAGTTAAAATATTTATAGTAAATATTTACAGATAATATTTTACACAAGTTGTTGGCTGTTAAAGTAGAAATTATTTCTTCAATAAAAAACACAACAACTTTATTTCCTATTTTTATTTCTAAGAGGACTTCCAGCCAGGTACATGAACAATTTAATTTCATTATATGGGTTGGTTTTATTTTGTTTTCATCATTTTTTTATTTGATAGGTATGTGTTGTACGTGTAGTTCGACGAGTTAGGCAGAGAATGATCAGTATTTTGTGTCGTCGTTGATGTGTTTCTTTTGGAAGTAGGTAATTATACCAGCTGATAGTATATTTATGGTCCGAGTGACAGAGTTATTGTAAACATTCTCATGATATTGGATAGCCGTTGAGAAGAGCTTTTGCAGCTAGCACATATACAGGATGTATAAAAAATGTTACTATTGAATAAGATTGCGATATATGCTACTTAGATTTTCTATATCTGTTTGATAATATACTGTTTTTTTGTTGTTTTGTATTTCGGCCATTTCCAAAAACATGCGTTTTTTGGTATTTCTTTCTTTATGCAGTATGGTTATATCCGGAAAGTTAAAACTGTGTGAATTATTTATGGCGTGTTCTGTTAATCATGAATTAGGAGTTGCCATGGAATTTCTAATTGATAATTTATGTTGATTTATACGTTTATTTAAATATTGTTGGGTTTGTCCAATATCGCACCTATCACAATCTGAGCAATCAGTTTTATAAATAACATGGGTTTGATTTAATTTCTCTATTGGATCTTTTAGTTTTGAATATAATTTATTTTTTTATGCTATCATCATTTCTGTATGCTAATTGTATGTTATATTTACCTAATTCTTTCTGAACTTTTTCTGATACTTGTGGTATGTATGGTGCCGATATGTATATTTTGTCTTTATTTGGATTGTTTTGATTTTTGTCCTGGTTTGTGTTGTTAAATATGGGTCCAAAGCAGTTAGGTTGTAAATCTATGTCAATTTGATTTTTATTGGTTTTGTTATTTATTATATGTATTCTCTTTTGGATATACTTATTCATAAAAGGTGGCGGGTAAAAGTTATTTAAAAGAATGTTTTTGATTTTAATTATGTTTTATTTGTGAAACAGTTTATCTGATAGTAAAATGGCCCTGTTCACGAGGCTGTTTATAACGCTAATTTTGTATTTATTGCTGGTTTTTGATTGGAAGTTGGTATATCGTCCCGAACTGATACTTTTTTGATACCAATTGGTTTTAATTCTACTGGTAGATCTAATTAACGTCAGGTCTAAGAAGTTCATTTTATTTTCATTTTCTGTTCCTAATGTGGAAAATAAAATACACATATTAGCGATTTCCTAAAAGGAACCAAATCATTTTTTAAATGTAAATCGACAATTCATATCAATAAAGTTAAAACGCTAATCTGACGCTCGACAGGTGCATATTTGCTCTATAAGATAAAAATATTGACACACTTAATTGAATACGATTTATATTTACAAACGGTAAAATCTACGCAAAGAGTTAAAAAATAATGTTTGTATATTCATGAAATTTAACTCAAAATTCACAGAAAATTATTTTATCAGGTAGATCAAACAAAGAGTATAAAGAATTTTTTCCGAGTTGACCTTTGTGGTACCCTTGATATATAATAATAAATGCCACAGAAATTAGACAACCCCCAGATCCAAAACCGAAGGTCTCTAGAAGGGAGTTACACCTAAAATATGGACTTACAACCATTACCACTGGCATTGACAGTACCGGTAGCGGGATTCGAATCCGTAGCAACTATAGAAAAAATTGTCACTTGCCATTGCAAGCTCTAGCCCACTGCGCCACCGAGCCGGTATTATCTGAGATCATATTTACAATAATTTATTAATAATCTTTTACAGGGTTTTATATTTTAGAGAATTATCGTCATTCTGTCATTATTTACTGTAACCTTAGTTTCCTGTAAAATTGTCTGTTATTGTTTTTACGGATTTGCATTAAACACAACAATGATAACATACCAATAATGTGTTCAGTGATGTTAATTTATTTCTAACTTTTAAAAGTTATTATTATAAAGCGTAAAGGTTCAGTTATTCTAATGATATGGATATTTTTTAAATATCTGATGTAAATAACAAAACCTCCCAATAAACATTTTAAGTCTTCGTAACGTACTAGTGAATATCGTAGGAACTTTAAAATGTTCTGCCACAAGTCGCAGGAATGTAATAGAAACCAAAATGGGGAACACCTGTTCCCCATTTCTGTATCTGTTACGATATGGAGACCTTCCTTTTAATTATAAATTACAGCCTATGTCAGTCCTGTCATTCCTTATGTCATGGCGTTAATGATATTACTTGACTTAAAAAATGATTACCAACTTAGCAACGCGAAAATGCACCTTTAGTTAGAACTGCAGAAAGTTAATGGACTTTGCTGAAAGGTATATCTGATCTCTGCTTGCCTACGATTCCAAGTTTACTATTGAATACAATGATAGCACGAAAAAGTAGTAACGCGCCATCAAAATACTTATTTTTCAGAAAATATGAAATCGATTTTATGCATCTTCATCCATGAAACAATTCTGATATTCTTCTTGTGACTTCACAATCATTAAATATATATTCATTTTCTATTATCGAAAAAAAGTTTATACCCCGTTTCTTACGGAAGCGAAGTCATGAGGTAAAAGGTCAAGGCAAACAGTCGCTGTCCTACGTTGATATTGACGCGTATTAGCGTGAACAGTAGAGTCGATTGCATTTACGACTATGCATTTAATATGGGTATATAAATAAGAAAAAAAATATAAAATACATATTAGCTATAATTGAGTAATATCATGTTACTGTGTAATATATGAATTTCATTAGCCCTAGTTTTTACGTCATGACTGCTGTGATATTAGTAGAACCTCTTGTTTGTAAAGAAAATTTTCTAGGAAATAACCTGAAAGTTGTGTTTACTGTTTTGCTTAAATTATCTGCCACTACTGTATGAATCATGACGGAAACTAAGCATATTTGCGTTTAAAGTTTGTTTTACTACAGACTAGATACAGGGATCAACCGCTTCAATTCGTTGTAAACTAAGGTCATGACTACTAGAAAATTACGTAAAAATCGAACATAGTATGTTAAAATTTTCAGTTGCAATTTTATTGTTGCCACTGGAACATCAACCTCAAAATATAGTTTAGTTCAAAATTTGCTTTACTTTATAAATTTTGAGAGTTTAACGGAACACTTGTGCACTCATAGTTTTTGGTACTAAAGATGATGGTTTCGTTATAGCATAATGTTTTTTTCGAAAGTAGTAACACAAATTTTTAATTACAGCTTAAAATAGTGCTAAGCTTTAGGAAACTTTTAAGCAATATGGAATCATCATTGTTACTATCAGTAGCCACTTTAAAGTAACAAGAACTTTAAAGGCAATCTACTTAGTAACCGTCCTGTTCCAAATACCCTAAAGGTTACTTAAAAGTTGTAAAACTAGCCGGTAGCTTCCACCAGTAAAAACTACGTGACTATTACTAAGTTCTGAATGGAAGTAATTCGTACTGAAGTCATAGATTTATTGCTAGTTATGTAACAACTACTTAGTCAAAGTTCCGATCGCAGATCCCGTGATTTTGAGTCTAGTTGATCTAGCTTTTATATTAATTAATATTAGAAAGGTCAATAATTTCACAAATATAGTAGATGTCCTACATGCATACGTTGCTGAAATTTAATTGTCGTGCAAATTTAAATTTGTTCTAACATTTAAGTAGGTAACACTTTAACGATACAGAATAATAATTATTTTCGTTTCTACTATTAGTAATTATTTTCGAGTTTCAAAAACTATAATCTGTTATTCTTCTTAATATCTCTGAGGTTCTAAATAATTTAAAAGCCATTCAGAGTTATAAGACTATTTAGTACTGTTACCTTTTTTCTATATACATCTAGTTATATGAAAATAGATCAAAATTCATTTACGAATGTAAGTAATATCCGTAAGTGTGATACATGTAATAATAGCAATTTATATCAGTCATATTCAAGATTAAGTGTTTGTCAAAATTTACATATTTATCAGGGTATATTATGTTTTTAATACGTTTACAAATTTTTTCGGTGATTTGAAAAATTTTAGAAGTTTCAAACAAAAATTGTATGAATATCTAGTAAATAATACATTTCATTCTGTAGATGAATATTTAAATCACTGATTATTTCAATTTTTATTGTGCGTGAATGTGAATTGATTGTTCGAGTTTCATGATGTAGTTTATGTGTATGTGAATATATGTGTTTGTGTGTATAATACGAGTACTGTACTGATTAGTTTGATAAGCTTTAACGTGTATGTTAAAACTTGAAATAATGAATAAATCATTTATTTTATTCTTCTATACCTTCAAAAACTACTTAATTACTGGTGACAAGTTCTTAGTGAAAGAGTAATAAGTCATAGATGTAGTCCTAATTTCGTAAATACTCAGTATTTGTTGAGTTAATATGAAATACCCATTGAAGATAAGTTCAAGTTTAAAAGGCAAAATTGATATTTGATAAACTATACGTCAATTTATATTTTTTATTTGTAAAGTGAACCAAAAGCGTTGGTCTCAGAAGTAGTTAAGAACACAGTATATGATTCTATAAACACAAAATCAGATGGATATAAAGAGCTTTATGATTTATTTAAAAATTTACAAATTACTGTAACTGACTATTTCCAAATGCATAATAATTCAATTTCGTATAGCATATTAATTTAAAAACCAAATAGTTTATTAATTAGACCGAGGTATTAAAAACAATACCCAAATGCTTATTTTTCAACCTAAGACCGGTCCTGCATGTAGCACTTTCGAGCACCCCACCTGCCTTGTACCACATCCAACATTTACTGGCACGGATTTATTGTTCGGCAAGATTTATATTATCCGTGATAATTGTTTTTGTTCACTGTTTTGTTTGTTTGAAATCGTCCAATCTCTACTATCTTTCTTTGTGATAATGTTTATGATTTATTACTTCGTATGCAGACTATTTCAAGCTTACGTTGAAAAGCTTTTGTTTGTAATGAAATTACAATAAAGGTATCAAATCAAGAAAAAATATTAGGGAAATATTTATTAAATTTCTTTACCTTTTAACTTTGTTATGTACTGAATATTGATCTTGTAGTTATGATAAAAATTGGGCGCATAAACACTGTCACAACCTCACATTTTCACTACTTTACTTTCTGAATAGATGCAAATTAGATTAAAATATTTATCTGCAATATATCTTAAATGAGGTTAAAACAGCAATTCATTAAATAACAAACTAAAAGTAAGATAAATTAACCTGAAACTCAGTTGATGTCATTATGCTCAAAAAATTAGAAAACAGTGATTTTTTTCAAACATCTTTTCGAAAATGTTTTATTATTCGTCTTCTCTTTTGCACCTTATTTTCATTGTCAGCTCTTTTTTTGAAAATAGTAATGATGACGAAAATATGTTAGCTAAAAAGGAATTCGAAAGTGACAAATGATAATACCTAGTTTTGATTAAAAATAACATTGTAAACTACTCACAATATGCACATTTTCCTTATAATACATATTAACAATATTACAATATTATACTGAAATTTATTAATATGAAGAGCTAAAAGAAATGGATATTTTTAAAAATTTACCCCAACCTGGAAATAATAAAGATATCGTCGATTCCAGTGATGATGGAAATACAAGAAAGAAAACAGTGAATCAGGTGATCATGCGTGCCATAGAAGAATTTTCACATTAGCATTTTGTAGCAATCTCCTGGTTATGACAACAGTTTGGAGTCTGGCATTATCCTTTTGGAAAAAAGGGTTTCCCAGCAGGATAACCAACTCCAAGACCCTGTGAATGTAATATTGTGCATTGATGTTTCTCTACGGAAAAACTCGACCAGACCTGATTCCATATGTTATTGCATCCTATACCAAAAACCCCGGGCAAATGCTGTCTGCAGTTCTACAGAATTCTGAATATAGGACCTTTCTATACGTCGATGGAGAACTCTTTTGCACCCATTGCGATTCCAAAAACAGGATTGGGAATCATCACTGAACACTGTCTGATTCTATTCCTCATCCTATAGTACATGTTCTTGGCACTACTCAAGTCTTACCTGTCAGTGCCCATAGGGTCAGTTTCTAAATTAAACAGGGTCGTTACAATCGAAGCCCAAAAGAACTTATTCGGTAAACGGATCTAATTCTTGTAGATAATCGTTGGCCTGTATCAGCCAACCACTTATTTGTCACAGATTTGATTATCCTTTAGGGCCTCAATCTTAAGAGGCATGACGTTCAGTAATTCTTTGAACGGCCTCGGTATCTCTCCGACATTGATGAATCTGTTCTTCATTCCACTCATTCCAACATTGCATCAGTGTTCTCGCAATTGAATTAACCCTATCCGCAATTTACCTAACATAAATGCCGGTTTCTCGTAATCCTAAGATTCTAACCCTTATTATCAATGATGTTTGAAACACAAAATGATAAAATAATAGGTCAATGTTAAAAAAAGAATAACTTAGTTTTGTGTCAGTACAAAAGAATTGGTGTATCATTCAGTCGTTCAGAACCAATTATCATTTATTAATTTTTGTGAGACTTATTATCTATCAGATTAACCCAATTCTTTATTTATTATTGCATGTTGCAATTTCAATGACACAATTAGTGTTGTTAAATTACATGTATTTTATAAAAACGTATCTTTACTTGAAAAATTACCGTAATGTATGTATTTTATCCTATAATTTATGTAACTTGTGCCAATTCGCTACCTTAGAATTATAGGGTTCTATGTTATAATTATATTTCACAACATATAACTTTATTGTCTCAAACACGAAGTACTCCTAAGAGAACTTATAGGTACTATAAAGTCATATATTTTAATAAAGAAGTTATATAGAACAATAAGAGTTAAATAAATTAGCTATTAGAACACAGATCATAGCATCTTTTTTGTTTCATTTTATTTGAGAAGTGGCCAAATTATACCAATACACTCTCACATTTAAATATTTATAATATATCTATGTGTATCGTGTATGCTACACAAACTAAAACCTCCCACCAAAAGTATAGATTTGATTGTAATAAGTTACACACAGAACATAAATAAAGCAATATTTATATAATAACGAAATAACTAAAAGTACCAAAAAAAATATAATTAATAACAATAGACCGAAACTCTGCTCTTTAATTTTAATTTAAAAAATTTCAATTTCTTTTTTTACTACGAGAAGGATAAAAACGTTTGATGATAAGTCCTATGCTACTGCTACTGCCTTGATCTATACCAAGATCACAGTATGCTGTGCCAAAATTATCGTATTCAATATTAAATTCACTAATAATTCACTTTTTACTACCATAGAATTGCAAGTTTTCTGTATCTTACATAAAATACCGTCATTAACTAAACTCGTAAATTACTTAAATTTCATAGAAAACTGTATTTTATGAAGTACTAAATAACAGTAAACTTTACAGTTATTTACTTAACTTACAAATAGTAATTTTATCAATCTACAACACCACACAGAATATATATTATAAATATACTTGTCCGGAAAAATGTTAAAGAGATATTCACCTTTTAAAATAAGAAGTCGATTTCGGTAAAATTTTTTAAGAAAAGTCCAACAGAAAACAAGATAAAAATTATTAAAGTTGCAATATTATTGTAACTTTAATAATCTTTATTTCGTTTTCTCTTGGAATTTTATTATAAATTTTTTGACGAAATTGACTTCTTATTTAAAGGTGCATATCTGGTTACAATTTTTCGGACAATTTGTAATACACCCTGTATACAGATTTATTTACAAATTAAAAAAAAACATGTATCAATATGATCGAAACTAAAATTAAAAACTTTTTGATCCAAGGAGATAAACTGCTGGCAATAATGCTGTAGTTGAAAAGAAAATTGTGGGATTAGGGATCGTCAAAATGAGTATTGGATATATTTTCTTAAGTTATGGAAGAAATAAACGTAATTAGTAGATTTTCCAATATGGAACAAATATTTCTGTCTGAAACTGGAAAATGTATGATTATTTGAGGTGCTCACCTGTGGCCGCATGTATTAAATATAATGATGTCAGGTTCACAAAGATGTATATGCTTTGAAATTTATATTTATAAAGCATATAGACAAATTTCGAGACTTAAAATGTGATAGTACATCGATGCGGTGTCTTTTATGCAATGTAAAGCTAGTGTTAACACATATTTCCCACTGAAAGACACATTTGAAATGTGCAGAACACCTCGAAGGATCTTCACCTTGCTCGCGGTGAGGGGGCTTGCGTGCTCTAATGAACTGAGGGCTATGCCGGCGGTAGCTTAGCTACCGGCAGGGACTCCCATGCCGGACAGGCCGAGGGGAAGAGCCAGACTAAGAGAGATCCACTCACACACACATATACACCTTACACCTACACACAAATGCTTGGTCAGAAAGACTCCTGGGTTCGCCCTCTTCCAGGGGGAGATTCGAGGCGGGGCTCCTGGATTGGGATCGTGTTGGAGAGGTAGCAGTGAAAGAAGCTGGGGATGGTACACCCAGTGCCGCCGGATAGTATAGGGGCCCACCCTTACATAGCCGGCGTAGGGGCTGCCCCTTTCACCCGGTGTATAATCCCGGAGTTTGTAGTAGTGCCAGGTGGCGCCTGAAATAGGGCCCTGCTGCTTTCTTCGGGG
This sequence comes from Rhamnusium bicolor, assembly GCA_029963845.1. Lineage (NCBI taxonomy): Eukaryota > Metazoa > Arthropoda > Insecta > Coleoptera > Cerambycidae > Rhamnusium > Rhamnusium bicolor. The sequence continues at coordinate 89,580 of JANEYF010002170.1, forward strand.
GGCTTCACTAGTGGCTGCCAACTTTTCTCGCCGGGATAAAGCCTAGCCTTGTGCTTCACCTGGAGAAGGGAGAATCCGAGGAGTCAGACAGCCCAAGCATACACATACATCAACACTATACACACACACACACACCTACACTTACACACAGAGACATCTAGACACACAAACCCCCCCCAAAAAAACCAATGGAAGAAGAAGAAAAGAAAGAAGAAAAAGTCAACGTACCCGTTGAATCAGAGCTCCCTAGCTCAGAAGTGAAGGTGGTGGCCACCGAGCCGCTACCTCACCAGGAGGAAGATCTTCTTCTGAGGTCTCCTAGTGACGAGTCTGAGGAGGGACCGAAAGGTTCTACCACGGACAAAGTTACCGAGGATACCCTCAGGAAAAAGAGGGAAAGGAGGAAAGAGTATAAGAAGAAAGCCAGAAGCAGGAGGAAGGAGCAGAAGGCCAAAAGTTCAGTGCCGGGCGAGTCACTTCGACCGGTAGAGCTGGAGGGCTCTGTTCTAGCCTCTTCTGCTTCGGCGAGCACCAGCCAACCGGCCCCGAGTTCTAGGCTTACCGTCAAGGAAAGCCAGGAGCACCGGACTGGTAGGCAGGCGCACAGAGACCGACCCTCTAACACGAGGGGCCCTAAGGCAAGGTGGGCAAGAAGGGAGGAAAGAAGGGAAGCCAAAAGGCAACCTGTCTCACCCCTCTGCTCCTGCTTCGGTGAGGGGGTAGAGGAACCTGGGAGTCGGCAAAGACCTCCAGCTACTCAGCCTCCGACCAAGGGCTCCAAGCGGCAGAGGGTTGCAGAGAAGACCACCCCTTCAGAGCGGCGGAACAAGCGTGCCAGGGCGGTCCGGACACCCTTGAGACCAGCAGGTGATGCGGTCCATGTGTCTCCCTTACTTAGGGGAAGCACAGGGGCTGCAAACCTGCGGGCCTCTGGGGCCGGGCCACAACTGGCCAGCTATAGTTCTGCTGCCAGGAGAAAAATCAGGTCGTTATAATGTCTAGCCGCGAGGCTGGTATTATCACACCTGAAGAGGCAGAGCGTCTGAGAGGATATCTCGTGGAGGAGATGTTGCGGACCATGGCGGGCCCCGAAGGGGGTCCTCAGGGTTCGGAACTTCATTTCAGGAACTCGGGCCGGGTAGAACCGGGCTGGTTCCTGATATCTGCCGAGGATGAAACCTCCAGACGTTGGCTCCTAGAGGACTGGGCAACTCTGGTCGAGGGAGACGTCAGCTTCCGCGCTTTGCGAGCGGCTGATGCCCCATGGCCGGAGAGGGTTGGCTTCTGGCTGAGAAGCCAAGAGGTCGACCTTAGCCGAGTCCTTAGAGTGTTGGCTCTCCAGAACCGCTCCCTCAACATTGGGGCATGGCGGCATCTGGAGACAACAGGAGGTCCTGGTGGGTGGCACCTGATCTCCATGGTTGGCCAAGACACGATCAGACACCTGGAGGACGCCGGGTGGTTGCTCTACTATGAGCTGGTAACTCTGACAGTGCGCAGGTTATCGGCTTGGGGTGGAGCCACTCGCCAGGGGCCTTCGGGGTCGACATGTCGAGGCCGACCGAGGAGAAAGGAAATAGGCCACCCAATCCCGCACCATACAGATCCCCCCCATGGACCTATTGCGGGTGAGTCAAATAAATCTCCAGCACAGTCAGGATGCTACTGGGGAACTGGTGAACATCTTGACAGGTAAAACTGGGGAAATTGTGCTAATTCAGGAACCCTATGTTTTTAGGAATCGAGTTAGGGGATTAGGAATGTCCGGCTATCAGGTGATAGTCGGAAAGGAAGGAGGGGACGACCAACCAAGAACTTGTATAGTAGCCTCCAAGGATCTGCAGTTGGTGCCACTGCCCCAACTTGGAACCAAGGATGCTACAACAGTCGTCCTAGAATATAAGGTAAGAAATATTAAATGTAAGGTAGTAGTTAGCAGTATTTATCTTCCATATGATAACGCGCGACTACCGCCTACTCAGGAATTAGAAGATATAGTCGCATTTGCAAGGAATGAAGGTCTTCCATTAGTAATTGGATGCGACGCCAATGCTCATCATATAGTGTGGGGCAGCTCCGACGTCAACACCCGGGGCGAAGCTCTACTAGAGTACCTGGCGTCGACGAACCTACAGGTTATGAACAGAGGAAAAGAGCCAACGTTTATCAATCGCATCCGCCAGGAGGTGATAGATATTACGCTGGTCTCTCAAAGTTTGATGGAAAAATTTCTGACTGGAGGGTAACTCAGGATATCTCGATGTCCGATCACAGGATGATTAGTTTCGAGATTGGGTCCGATAGGACAGAGGACACCTTCGAAGAAATCCAAGGAAACTGACTGGGAGAGGTATCTCCTTACTCTGGCAAGTCTTCAAGACGAACCGGGGAGGAGGATTATCTCCCCTGAGGAATTGGACATAAAGGTAGAAAGCCTAGAAAGTCATATAGTCTCAGCATATGAGGAAGCCTGCCCACTCAAGGCCGTGGGAGTACGTAGGGCCCGATGGTGGAGTAGGTCGCTTGATGACCTGCACCGGGCGGCCAGACGTGCTAACAATCGAGCCGTCACGAGAGGGACGGATTCCTCATGGGACGACTTCAAGGAGGCTAGGAGAAATTTTAAAAGGAACTAAGGCGTAGCAAAGAGAGAGCTGGCGGCAGTATTGTGGGGAAATGAACTCCCTACCGGAAACCGCCAGACTGATGAAAATACTCAGCTGCGAGACAAGGGAGAAAATAGGATCACTACGAAGGCAAGATGGGTCTTGGACTACTTCTAGGGAGGAGTCATTAAGACACCTCTTAGAGGTTCACTTCCCGGGCGAACGCCCTGCCGTTGCAGTACCCTCGGAGCGGCCGATGCCACCAGTTGACTGGCGGCTTGCCGAGGAGATTGTAAAGGATGGAGCTGTAGTCTGGGCAGTGAATGAGTTCGAGCCCTTTAAAGCAGCGGGGCCAGACGGGATCTTCCCAGCTCTGCTTCAGAAGGGCCTGGATATTCTTCTACCGCATTTAAGAGGAATATTTGTGGCCAGTCTGGCACTGGGATATGTTCCCCTGACCTGGAGGTCAGCTAAAGTGATCTTCATCCCCAAAGTGGGAAAAAAATGACTACACAGCTGCCAAATCGTTTAGGGCGATCAGTCTCACGTCCTTCCTGCTAAAAGCATTGGAAAGGATAGTGGACAGATATCTGTTGGAAGGGGACCTAGCCAGGTACCCATTCCACAAGAATCAGCACGCATATAGGCGAGGGAGGTCCACGGAGACAGCCCTTCACGCCGTCGTGCATAATGTAGAAAGGGCCCTCCTGCATAAGGAGGTCACCCTAGCAATATTTTTTGATATAGAGGGTGCCTTTGATAAAGCAAGGACTACTACTATCTGTGATGCCCTTCGGACTAGAGGTACTGCTCCAGTACTGGTCAGATGGGTGAAATCTGCGCTGGAAGAGAGACGAGTTAGTGCTGCTTTAGGAGACTGCCAATTGGACGTCGGGGTGAGGGGCGGCTGTCCACAAGGCAGCTGCCTATCACCCCATCTATGGTGTCTAATAATGGATGGTCTCTTGGAGCGCCTAACTTCGGAAGGATTTTATGCGCAGGCATATGCGGACGACGGGCTGGTCCTAGTGACCGGCCGCTTCATAAATGTCGTTTGCAACAGAACACAGGTAGCTTGTAGAATAATAGAAAGATGGTGCGGCGAAACAGGTCTCTCAGTCAATCCATCTAAGACTGAGATGATCCTATTCACCAAGAGAAGGAAAATAGATGATTTTAGGGCACCAACCATGTACGGTAAACCTCTTGCGCTTGTGCAGGAGGTTAGGTACCTGGGAGTGACCCTAGATAGCAAACTGTCATAGGGGCCGCATATCGACAACGTCATCAAAAAGTCTACTGCGACCTTCTGGCAATTGCGCCGAGCGGTAGGTAGGAACTGGGGCCTCAACCCACGGATCCTACACTGGCTGCACACGGCGGTCATCAGGCCTAGGCTCCAATATGGATCCGTGGTCTGGTGGCCGAGTGTGGACAGAGCGATGACGTCCCGAAAGCTGGCAAAAGTCCAGAGACTAGCCTGCCTAGGGATCACTGGCGCAATGAGGACGACACCTACAGTTGCTCTGGAGGTTCTGCTAGGCCTGCCAACGCTTCCCTCGTGGATAAAGAGGAGGCTATGGCGGCCTATCTGAGAATGCGGGATTCTGGGAGCTGGCAGTGTTCAGGCAGAGCTGAAGGTCACGCAGCAATTGCCGGACTGACGGAGAGGGAAATCCCTCTCTGTCCTGAAGATGAGAGAAGCGAAAGATCAGCTAAGGTTGGAAAGGAATTACACTCTCACTCTTCCTAGTAGGGAGGAGTGGAGTGAAGGAAGAATTGATTTCCGCCCGGACTCTCTGGTGTGTTATACAGACGGATCTCGGCTGGCCACTAGATCGTCTTTCGGGGCGGGAATATATCTGGAAGGCAGAGAAGTACAGGAGAGCTTTGCTCTAGGCTCGTACACCACGATCTTCCAGGCAGAGGTTTACGCCATCCTAGCGGTGGCAGGTAGGGCTGAGGTTAGGAATGGGGCGGAACAGATAATATATATCTGCTCCGACAGCCAGGCAGCTCTAAAGGCAGTGTGCTCCCCCAGGACGAGATCAGCTCTCGTCCAGGGAGTGTGGGGATGCCCTAGAAGAGCTGGCCAGGCATAAACAAGTGAGACTGGTATGGGTCCCGGGACATATGGGAGTTCCAGGCAACGAGAAGGCCGATGAATTGGCTAGACTCGGAGCCGAGGAACCCTGTCACGGGCCTGAGCCTATGTTAGGTATTTCAAGAAGGCAGGTCACAACGGCCCTCAATGAGTGGGCCCACGAGACACTGAGGACGCACTGGAGGACCAACAGGGCCTGCAGGCAAACCCGAGATTTTGTGACGGGGCCGAACAAATCGAGATCGGCCTGGTTGCTGGGACGGAGTCATAAAACTCTGAATCTCTTAATCGGTGTTCTGACAGGCCACTGCAGACTTAAGAGGCATCTATCATTGATAGGTATTGAGGAAGACCCTACATGTCCAAGATGCAGGAGTGATGAAGAGACATCTTACCACTTCCTGGGACAATGTGAAGCGTTTGGGCGCCTGAGACACAGTATCTTCGTTTCTGAGGCGCTTCTAAGGGAGGAGATGAGCTCCCTTACAATGAGTGACATCCTGACCTTCATCAGAAGTTCGAAAAGATTCGATGAGGGAGCAAGAGAAGCACATGGCTGAGGGGACAGCTGGGGGTTGGTAAAAAGGGCCCGTCTGTGGCCTACTTGCCAGGCGTCAGCCTCCCCCACCATTACCATTACCATTACCAAATATTAAAAAATAAGTATATTGATATGTCACATTTCTATGTGAATTCATATATATATGTGTTGTGCTATAATATTCCACTAAATTTCCTGAATAAAGAACAATTCCGAGTATTTTAAAAAAAATATGTACCAAACTGGGATTTACTGACAAGACAAACAGGAGTCACAAATTGAACAGTATGAACAGCTTAATAACAATCATAAGTAAAAGTGCATTACAAAATCAAAAAATATGGACAACAGTAAACAAGGCAACGGATGCAAAAAAAATCATGTAACAAATGTTTTAGCACGCGTTTTAGACCCTGGCGGGCCCACATCACCATATTTATTACTCGTAAAAAATTCTAAACCATCAATTGTAATTATACAAAAACTAGTTACAAAAACGCTTGATATAATGGGTGTTGGTACTTTACAAGTATTGATGTTAGTCACTGATGCATCACAATATATGATTGCTAAAAAATATATACCCAAATTTAAAACACGTAACCTGCAAAATCAACAAAATTTTCCCGAAGTTGATGCATTAATTGCAAATACAAAACAAATATTCGTGAAAGCCCAGAAACGTATTAAAAGTTTCCATTAGTTTTGGGCTGACGTTGCACTTTCGTCGAAACCTATTTTAACATGGCCAGTTGCAGTTGGATACTATCAGTATTTTTAAAGAAAAAAAAAAGGTATTTATTCTACAGCTAAATATGAGTGGATCAAAAGATATATCCGAGGTTCAAAAACATTTCAACAATCCTGGCGATGTATTGAGTGACTCATAACAATGTTACCGTGGTACTGAACGATATTACACGATAAGAAAATTCTTCTTTTTCATTAGAAGAGTGTTTAAATATCATTAATAGTATACAAAGTGAATTAAAAACTCTGAAATATATGCCCCCCGTATTAGAATATGAAACTATATAATGACATTTAAAAAAAATGCGGGATATGAAAACTTATATTTTATTAATCGGTGTTTCAATGAAGAGCACCCTGCAAATGATTTGGAATGTTTCAAGTTTGCACATATTAACATTACTTCGGTAAATGCTGAAAGTTCATTTTTTTTGTTCTACACAAGGGTGTTCACCTCACAAAGAGACGCTTTTCGGTAGAAAGCATAGAAACGTGATACTCATGCAAATGTTCGCTGGTGCGCAATCTCAGCCATTGTCCTCGATATGTGACATATAAAAGGTAAACAGATTTATACCTGTAGGCTGTAAGTAATATGTAGTTATTTTATTTTTTTATGATATACGGAACGTATGTATATACATGTGACACTACAGTCACATTACAATAATATGAATATGATTTAACAGTGAAAAAAATTAGTTAAAGTTATAATGTAATTGTTTATGAAAGAAATACATTAAATTTTTCATTATTAAATAAATCATTGGTATTGGCAGGCAGTGAAAATTTAATTAGTTTGAATGAAAAATTGTTCGGTTATAATACAGGCCTCACGTTTAGTTTAGCTGGACTGTAGAAATATTATACTTGCTGATTTAGCACCACAATCAATGTTAGGCGCGTTTACATTGGTATTGTAGTAGCCAGCCTAGTTAGTCGATTTCCCATACTTAGCCTGTCCACGCTGCTGATACAAGTACTACTTTCTCATTCGGTTTACATTGGGTTAATAGCGGTCTTTCAAGTTAGTGACACAAGTAACTAACTCATTTACCACACCAGTGTAAACACGTCTTCATGAATACGACTTGCAAACCACTTGCAAGTCAGTTAACAATATGTTCTCTATAGCTCATACGCTCTTTTGTCAAACCCAGTTTTAAGTATGTATGTGTAATCCAAAATTAAATAATCATTCTTGTATTTAATAAATAAAATTGTTTTTAAACGGTAAATTTGTGAATCTCCATTGAGTTTTAATCATCTCCAAATGATGCCAACTTGGTTGGAGAAACGCGCGTCGAGTGCAGTATATGGTGTTTTGGTGTTTCATGGAAAACTACGTCAGTGTTATCTTCACATCAAAGGCTCCAACCCATTCCAGAATATCCATTACAACAAGAATATGTCGTGCTGGATCAATTACTGGCATTCACACTTATGAACTAGTAATACACAATGCTTTCAACGAATAATTAAATTCAGTAGTTTTCAGCTTTTTTACTAGCAAGTAAAAGCAGGCGACGGTCCACCAGGATATAGAATTTGTGCTATCACATTTGCCACATGATTACCTCTGGCGTCCGTCATTTCATCAACCTTTATTTTTTTTTGTTTTAATACGTCCTCAATTTTTTTTTGATATCGCTTTCCGAATGGGGGTTAACTTTCTACGTACGGTCGTCCTTTACCTATTTGACGCAATGCAATATCCCTTCTCTATATTTTACGTGTATTTAATACGTGATACGGGTTCGTTCTCTGTGACTACTCTGAATTAGTTGGAATTTGGCCCAGTCTAGACAGCATAAACAATACTAATAAGTGTGCTTGTCTTTTGACCACCGTATTAATTTAAAAAATGAAAGTACAAAAATTGTTTAATATAAAAGAAATAGGATGTCTAAGAAATGTCGAAAATAGAGAAATAATAATAAGTAGTTTACCTGTAGAAAATTTAAAAAAAATAATCTAATTAAAATATTTAAATTATATCATGCAAAAATAAAATCCAAGAGTCCAATAATAATATCAAAAGATGTGGAAAATAACGAATGAAATAGATAAAACAGAAAATATCATGTAAGGCAAACATTAACAAAAATAAATGAACTCAAACAGAAACGGCCAGTGGTTTTGGGTTTGGTAGAAAGCTTGCAAATAAAATAATAACTCAACTTCAGTTTCATTCTTAAGATCATCAATTTTACATTTTATATTTTTCAGCCCAACAGACGCAAATTATATAATTGCGATAAGATCTTCAAAACTTCAAATGGCTCCGGAATAGACATGATAAGAGCTTCAATCTTCAATGAAATTGCATCACCATTAGTTAGTTCTTCTTATTAATAAAATTTTTTGAGGCAGGCCTACATCCGTTCGTTTTTAAAACTCTAATAACCACTTATTAAATTATCGACCTGACACTAACAAGCCCTTTAAAAGATTATTTCAAAAGATGTCGGGCAGTTCAATACCTAAAAAATTGTAAATTAATATCTAATAAACAGTTCGGCTTTAAAAAGCACATTAATTTAAGACGCCTCCTTTTAATATAATAATAACATAACAATCTATTCATTTATTTAAAGCTAATATAAAATACAATAATTAATACACATATTAACATATGATTTCAACAAGGCACAGAATAATGTAATAATACAAAAAAAGAGATAAAATATTAAATAAAAATAGCATTGAGAACAACTGAACTAGGTTTTTTAAATATAAAAATGAGATTTAAACTGTTGCTAGACTCAATTTCGTGAGGAAGAAGACCGAATTGTACAACCTATTTGTGAAACAAACTTTTCATAGTACTACTCTTAGATATTCATTTTACATAAAAGTTATTTGTGATAATGTTACGTGTATTACGTGGGTGTACATCAGTTACAGGCAATAACTCTTATATCCTCAGATTACTAATATAAAGATAAGTAACACCCATAAGAGATGCTGCTTATCATGACCGATACATAAACAACAATTTGCATGTTTACATATCAACGTATCCAAACCAAACCAGGGGCGCCTCTAGGCTTCAGCGTTTATTTTAATGCTTTTGCGAAACTTAATAGGTATACAAAATTTGTTTTTTTGAATAATGTATTTTTCAATGCTATTCTGCTATTGTTATTTTAATCTCTGTTGTTTTTAAGTGATAAGTGATAAACTTTAATTTTGTGTTATTGGGTACTGATTAATAATCGATTTTTAATTAAAGATTTATTTAGTGAATATTTATTGAGAACCAATGAATAAGTTTGCCGGCAAAAAAGGAAAACAACGAGGTTGTTTATCTTTTCACAGTTAAGTAAACAAAACAGGTCAGGGTCGGCATAATGCGTGAATGCGACAGTGTGAAAGCTCAAAAATGACTAAAATTAATGTCAGCTTTACAAAAAATAGAAAACAACATTTGATTCCATTTGAACATAAGAACTCCACATTTTATTAAAAAAGATTATACAAAAATATTTATTTTAACTTGAATGAAAAATTCATTCTTAAAGTAGCTCACAAACTATAGATGTTTTAAATTCTGTTGATATTTTTTTAATTCAATTTTAATGGTTGTTATTTAAAAAAAAGTGTGTTTATTTTCAGATATCCCGAGAATCTGGTAAGAAGAGAAAATTGGCTGAAAGCTTTCAAAATGAAAAATGCCAGTAAGGCACTACGTGTGTTCAGAACATTTAAAATATATATATGATATGATTATACTATTGAGAGATCTGGATTAAAAGTCTTGAAAATCAGTAATGTTCTATTTTTTTCCTGGCGACACTATCATCAAGTTCGTCACACGTACTGTCCAAGTTATTAGAGAATTATATTGAAAATTAATAATATACTGAGTAGTGACTCATTCATACCTCTTGAAATAATATCAAGTAGATACCTACAAAGCATCAACTATTTTGTTGATATGTTACTTTTATTGCAGTGATGTAGGTTTGTATATTTCAAAGAAATCTCACTTGTTTCAGCATTGAAATTTATATTCCTTCGCCACCATTAGTACCCAAGATAGCAAGTATGTTAAATTTAAATATAGTGGCGATTCAAAAAAAATTTTGGATCACTGCACGCTATATTTACAGAACTTAAAAATATTTACAATTTGATGTGCCGGACATAGCCGTTGCTTAAAATATAAAAAAAGATTAGAACCAGTGGAGTTTAAAGTGGCGGGCCCTGTATATTTAAATTTAACATATCTTGCTATCTTGGGTACTAATGGTTGCGAAGGAATTAAATTTTCGATGCTGAAACAAATGAAATTTCTTTGAAATATACAAACCTACATCACTGCAATAAAAGTTACATATCAACAAAATAGTTGATGCTTTAGGTATCTCTCCTTGATATTATATCCTGAGGTATGAATGAGTCACTACTCAGTATATTATTAATTTTCAATATAATTTTCTAATAACTTGGACAGTACGTGTGACGAAGTGGTGACAGTGACAGGGGAATAAATGAAACAGCATTAATTTTCAACACTTAATCCAGATGTTATAATATTATAATCACTTTTTTAAAGTGGTGTAAACATACGTAGTGCCACTTACTGACATTTTCCATTTTGAGAGCTTTCAGACAACTTTCTCTTCTCTCCAGTTTCTCGGGAAGTCTGAAAATACACACATTTTTCAATAACAACCTTTAAAATTGAATCAAAAAAATATCACTTGACTGTAAAACATCTGCAATTTGTGAGCAACCTTATAAATGAAATTTCCATTGAAGTTAAAATAAATATTTTTGTATAAGTATCTTTTTTGACAAAATGTGGATTTTTTTACTGTTCAAGTGGAATCAACTGTTGTTGTTTTTGTTTTTGTAAATCTATCATTAATTTAAGTTATTTTTGAGCTTTCACACTTTCGCATTATGCCGACCCTGATTTATTTTGTTTACCTACCTGTGAAAAGATAAACAACCCCCGTGGTTTTTCTCTTTGACCGCACACTACACACTTATTGGTCATTGTTTCTTGATAAATATTTATAAATAATTTTTTTATAACTAAAAATCGATTACTAATCACAGTACCAAATAACAAAAGTTTCAAATCACTTAAAAATACAAATTAAAATAACAGACGTTGTCTTACAGAACACTATTTATTGTCAAGAAGGTGATGGATTAGGCATCGATCGGGTTTCTCCGTGCTGGGTTCATGATTCTGACCAATAGGAATAAAACCAGCGATAATATTTACATATTATGGGATGTAGATAAATCGGACAACTTTTTATGTTTTGTTACTCATGTTCCAGTAATATTAATCTGAGGTTATACCAGATAGTCCAGTAAAAGATTATTAATCATCTTAGAAATAAACGTCATGGTTTGGAAGTAAAGAAATTTTCAATGTTAAGCTGGTTTAATGTATTTACACCATTTGTCTACTTGAGAACCTGTTGCATCTTAATATTACTCGCATTGTCTTATATTAAGGAACCTGCAACCTACTTAAATTTGTAACAACTTATATAACATAAAACTGAACTGCCATAGAAGAAAGGAGGTAATATTAATATCTCATAAACTGTTAACTTTGGTTGATATAAAATAGAGCAAGAAATTTTCTTTTCACCAATTATTTTATGCATATTCAATGTGTATTAAATTTCAATTCATGATCAATTATCAGACCTAAGTATTTTATTTTCTGAACAAAATCACCTTTTTCACTATTTATTTCATTATCAAGATTTAAGGCTATTTTTTTACATCCTCTATCAAATTTATTCTGTAGATAGTTTCCTTAAATACAATTGTATCAAAAACTGTTTCCATGCTTATTTATTTTTCTAACAGATTCAATGAGAGGTGAAAAACCTGCACTAAAGAATTTACCACTTAAACTAATAAATTTGTTGAATAAATTATTACCCACAAGCATGCATTTAGATTTTAATTCATATACATTAAATAGCTACCATCTCTTCAAAATTAATATTTTGATAGTAGGTAAATAGATGAATTTTACATTTATTTTCTCAACACATTCCCAAGGTCATTTGTATAAAGAGTAAATAATAAGCGACCAAGAACACTACCTTGAGGGATTCCAGAGTATTGCTACCTACGCCACTGGACTATGCAGACTGGATGGATGGAACTACAATTATACGAGAACGGCCGGAAATATTCAGGAAAGTTCTGGACCGTGCATGGATGTATATATAAGAGGCGTGGTGGGTCGAGGAGCCAGTGTGAATTTAGAATTTTACGAGCAAAGAAGAAATACGACAGAGACGAAAGTTGTGATTGTGAGTGTTTAATTGTAATTATAGTCGAGTCCTTTATTAAGTTATTGTTAACTATTAATTAGTTAATAAAGTAGTAAGTGTTACCTGGACATTCAACAAACGAATCCATGGTGTGGGAGTGTTTGTGTGGATATCAATATTTGCTCAGATAAATTCCCATTCATTTCTGTTATTTGGTACGTATTAGTTACATCTTAAATGACACCCTTAGCTATTACAATATGTCGAATAGAAGTCCTATCAAAATGCTGTCATTCTGCAAAAAATTTAAATTTTATATCACCAAGTACTTTTTATGTGGTATAGCAGAAACTATTTTTAACAAGTATATACTTAAATACACCCTCTCTACATAACGTTGTTATAAACAATTCACGCAGCTAGAATTTCTAATTCCAATTCATAACAATTATTGCTTAACTCTTCACCACTCTACCTTCATAATCTTAATAGATAGAAATAGATGGCTACAAGCTACAAGCTACAGATTGATTAAATTTTATTATTACTGCTTTTGGATATTTCCAACAACCTGTTAGAATAGCTTATAAAAACGGATTCCTAACAAAAACGGATATTTATTTTATTGTTTTATTTTTGAGCCGGGATATTTTATTATAGCTATGTGGTACTGAATCTATCATTTGTTTAGTGTTATGTCAGTTGATGATCGTGAAAATGTATTATTAGAAAATATTTTAAAGAAGTCCTACTACAAGTTTTGAAAGGTTATAAAAAATTTTCCTTGATTGTACTTAATTGTCATTTTTGTGAAATTTCAAATAAAATGGTCTATGGCATCACAGAGGAGGTAGAAATAATTTCAATTTATGATTCTGCAAATCGTTGTGAGACAAACGGCTGCAATTTTCAATGAATGAAATCCTAACAAACACATGTCACACTTACCTTTCAAAACTAATTGCGAAAATTACCGAAACAAGATCTATGGAATACAAAGAAGAACGGAACCTAGAGTCTTGAACGAGGCAGTTCAGATTGAAGTGGTAGGGTATTTTTCTATCAATCACACAAGTTTACTGCGTCAGGTTCCTACTATAATCGGTACTTCTCATGAGGACGTTTGCAAGGTCCAAGAACTGCATAAACTGTATTTCTATAAAGTGAAAGTCTATCAAGAATGAGTTAAAGATGATTTTGATAGACAAATCCAATTTTGTGAAGAAATAACCAAACGTACCAACAAGCCGTTTCTATTAAGAAATATTTATTTCACCGCCGAATAAATATTGTTTTTAATCGTTTTCTCAACAGACGCAACTGTCTATACTGAAGCTATGACAATTCACGTGTCCTTGTAGAAGGATAATAGTACAATAGTTACAGAAAATAAGCTGGTATATTGGGAGATAACATTATTGGCCCTTTATTCACCGCAGAAAAACTCAATGACAACATCTATCTGGACAGTTAGAATTCCAAAATAAGCCTTCTTATATAGCACATGTAGTGGAGAACCAATTTGGTGAGGATGGTAAACTTTTTTTATTTGAAGCCGTGCTGCTTCCTTTTCAACAAGATGGTGTCTCTCTACATTGTGTTTTACCAGTCTGGAAATGGTTATATATTACGTTTCCCGATAAGTGGATTGGTAGAAAAAGACCCATCGAGTGGCCAGCAAGATCTCCGGACTTGACGCAGTCGACTATGTGGGGTTATCTTAAATTTGTTCTTTATAGAACTCTACGGCAGAGCATTTAAGAACTTCAGCAAAGAATTACTGCATACTGCCGCTCTATTCTAAGGGAAGTTTTCCAAAATGTGAGACGAAATTTTGAGAATAGACTCTATTACTCCCTAGAAAATAACGGACAACAGTTTGAACATTTGCTATGAATTAAAATAAATAAAATGAATTAGTTGCCTCAATTTTTTTCAACATTGCCCTGTAGAGTGGGTGTTTAAAATTGTAAACTTGGTGAATGTTGTTCTTATTTGAATTGAAATAAAAAATGAGTAAGTTTTTGTAGTAATTTTTTATAAATTTCTGAAAATCAGTTTCTGCTAAATTTCACAAAAAGTATTTGATGAAATCAAATTGTAGTTTATTTATCTAATGTACTGTTTTCCATGGTTATATCTCTGTCTACGTTAAAAATGTTAAAATATTTGATTTACAAGGAAAACCTAAGTTAAAGAGTTTTAAGGACGACAAAATGTCGACTTAAAAATTAGTTTTCTTCTTTTTTAATGACCACACCATAACTATACATATACTAGTAAAATCTAATTTTATTCTACAAATTACCTCTACTAAAAAAACATATTTTAAATAAACAAAGAAAATTATATTTTCACTCTAGACGTGTTTCGGCTTTTTAGGCCCTTTTTCAAGAGTACAGATGAGAGGTACTAAATTATAATTTGTGTTCCTTGCTTATAATTTAGTACCTCTCATCTGTACTCTTGAAAAGGGCCTAAAAAGCTGAAACACGTGTAGAGTGAGAATATAAATTTTAAAACATTTAAAAGCAAATTTTCTTTGTTTATTTAAAATATTTAATAATGTTTCACAAGGAGCCAACCGCAGAATTAGTACAATGTATAAAATATGTTTTAAAATGAAAACCACTTTAAATTCGAAATAAATATTAATTCGATTATTAGATGTATTAACCCAAAACATTGAACAATTCACCAGTTTTATTTTTTGAACTTTATAATAATTGAAAACAATGCAATTTTAGTAAAAATCGATTCAAATTATAAACACTTAAACGCAAATGACATTTAAAGTTGATAAATTTTGTACTGTGTACCAATAATTCTAATGCTGGCAATTCTTGTTTTAAATTTAATTCAGTATGGTAATATTATTTTATCAAAAGAGAATTCTTGAACAAAATATTAAATGTTTGCAATATTATCACGGACTAAAATTGATTTATATGTAAAATAAAGCATATAGTGTGTAATCATGCGTAATCAATATTGGAATTATTATTTATATTTATATAAATTGAGTAAATGTTTCATATCCTGATAATGTTACAATAATAGTACATTTGTTATTATTATAATACATTATTAACAATTTTTTGTAGATAATTTTAAAGGAAGAACCACCTAATAATCAGAAGTTGAGTAAAAACTCAACTAATTAAATGTTTCAAATGTCCACGAAAAGGTACGCACCTGATCGCGAATAATATTTAAAATAAAATTTTAGATTTTTTATTTGGTTTTTATAATTTTTTGTGAAAACCGTGACTCCTACAGAGACGAAAAAATTTTCCTATTAAATTATCTGTCAATTTTTAAATTGGTCCATATGAAAAAAAATTAGAAAAACCTTCCGGGGTTCCCCTGTAAGCCCACCTTTAGAATAAAGCTGTTATGTCTAAATTAAATAGAGTTTTAGTGATCTTGGATTTTTTATTAGGTTTTAATTGTTTTCTGTGAAAACCACTACTCCTACAAATTTAAGAGACACAAAATTTCTTTTTAAATTATCTCCACATTTTCAAATTGGAAAAAAAGTTAGAAAAGCCTTCCTGTAAACCCACCTTTAGAATAAAACTGTTGTGTCCAAATTAAAAAGAGTTGTAGCCCTCTGTGGCTATTGGTCACATGCGAAATACCTATAACCGATGATGTAGGTCAAGCTCATTGAAAACATGTAAAAAAATTTTTTTATTTTTCTTTAACTTTGAAGAGCCATAGCTCTACAGGGAACCATTTCCGGACCCATATCTATAGGAACTTTCTTCTTTAGAATCATCGAACGAATCACCTATCGAAGTATTCACATCACTTAGGACACCCTGTGCACAAAAATTAGAAACGTAAAAAATAGGAGGTACGCATTTTAATTTTTGTTTATTATCAATTTGATACGAAAGCTCTGAACGACCACATAACTTTCTTTTAATTTAAAATTTCAACATTTCTCTTGTAATTCAAAATTTTCTAAAAGGTGAAATTTCAACTTTTTTCTTGAAGTTTCAACTTTTAATATACGCTTCTTAATTGATTTTAGGAAAAAAGCTGCAATTTTAAATTTATAAAAAACCGTTGTATGACCTTCTGAGTTTTCGTAGTAAAACCTGAAATTTCAACTTGAAATTTCCATTTTTTTTCGAAATTTCAGAGGCGTATATGCTTCTTAAGTTGAGATTAAAAAAAAGTTGAAATTACAAGAAACAAGTTGAAATTTCAAGAAACAATTGAAATTTCAAGTTTAAAAAATTGTTATGTAGCCTTTCAAAACTTTTATAAATTGAGAAAGCAGTTTCAGAGTGGGCGATAATAAATTTTTAATACTGGAGAAATCTTGTGTCCACAATATTATATTCTAAATTTCATTTTGTGGGATATTAGACAGTACAATAAAAATACGTAACTAAGATTGACTGGTTTCTCCTGTTTAATCAGACTCCATCAGAATCTATAAAAATGAATATACTCTGTACGCTTATTAACAAAACAACATGAAGCGATTATCTTTAACCAATATAACAGTTATTTAAAAACTACACATAGTATTTTGTACATTGTAAACTAAACAAACGATAAACCAAACAGTTTAAACGATTTTTACCATTAAAATCAACAATTTAAAATAACTCCTTACCACATGTACCGAGTTCTAACCTTTATACGTATTAAAATTATTATAGATCTTCTTCTTCTTTTTTTGGTCTCTCTGCACTTTATATACGAAAAATAATTTTATAGTCGTTAGTCAATATGAGATTAGGATGAGTTGTGCCACAACCATTCAACTCCGATGTCAAAGACAAGAGAAGTGTTCAGCTTACTTGCGTGTATTTTATATTTCATCTCTTTTGAAATCTAGGCAATTAATTATGAGACATTTGACATATTATTAGTGTTTAATTTCCAATTTAAATTTTACTAAAAATTAGTAATTTCAAAACAATAATAATACTTAATAATTTATTTGTCCAGTTGATCATATTACATGATATTGCCTTAGGAAATATCCTTGAGAGAGCAATCCATTATCAATATTAATACAGACAATTTCAGTTTTAAATGAACCCGTTGATATCTTTTCATTATTCTTCCAGCTATTATTAATGATAAAACCTCCTAAGGAAAACACAATTCATTTCACAGCTAATTTTACTGTGAAAGGGAAAGCATTATTTCAAACCAGGTTTTAGCGCTACAAGTTAAAATATATAACAGAAA
>JANEYF010002171.1:0-10000 GCA_029963845.1 Rhamnusium bicolor
GACTACTTTCCAAGACAGACTACATGCACAGAACATGACACACAAATTTTAAAAAAAGACCTCTTTGTATCTCTACTGGCAATATTCTATCGAGGGATAGACGAATTTAATTGTCTTTCACAATCACGGCGTATGCAAAATAAGAAACATCGATTGCATAGAGCCACAGAATATGTGACATCTGTCGTAAGGTCACTGCAGTTTACAATCACTTTTTGTAATTTATGCAAAAACGGTAATGACTGCGCCATTGGAAAAAACGTTTTATGCAAGAATGTTAGCGGACCATATGCCAAACACTACTCGACGGACGTAACTGTACACGGTCGTGCCGATAGCTGTGGAACAAGATGTTACTTGGTCCGTTAATAGTAGACAGTAATTTCGCGGACCAGGTGTTTACTAGAATCTACAACAAATACTTTAGGCACGGCACGGCACTTGAAACTAACTACAAGTACTTCAAGATTATATGATTTTGCCATGCCTGAAAAATTTGTTGTTGACCCCAGTAGACCTCTAATTGGTTAAATTACTGTCTACTCTTAACAGAGCGAATATAGTTACGTATAATATTATATACATTTATCCCGGCTTCCTGTCATCAATACTGGTTGCATATATTACACGTATATAAATAAACGCATACGTAGGTAGCAATGATATATGTCAATTCAATCATATAAAGGCTATTTAAAAAATATAATTTATTTATATTTTATATAACTGCCGGCTGACCGCCCTGATTTTATTCTATCATTGTGACCTACATATAGGGCATCGCAAATATCACATTTTATTATTTCATTACACCTAACCTCAATATTTTTTGTTTTCTCTTTATTATTAACTATCCGAGTTAAATTATTTTTATTGGTTGCAGTAGTATTAATGGCTTTTTGTTATTTGTTATAAAAACAAAAAGATACAGTTTATTTGATATCCAAGGAAGGATAACGTAATAATTAATATTTAACGATTTTTAGGGATATGTTTTTGATCCATTGATTAATTGGGATCTTGGTTTTTTCCCTTCACAAGTATTTCCTTCTTGACATTTTTCTTATGTAACCCAATACCTATTTTTAGAAGTAAAAAACTATCCATTTTCAAACAATACCAAAAAACTACTAGTTAGAAACTCGTAAACAATATACCGAAAAATGGTGACAATACTAGCTTGAAAACAATAAAATTGCAAATTTGTAAGTAATTTTATGTACCTCGTTTCCATTTAGAAAGGAATGGAAATATTCATCTCTTATACTACTACAAAATAAAAACAATTATTTCAAGACATGAAGATTATACAGATTTAAAAAAATGATAAGCTGTTGAATTGAGCTTCCGATTTACGAGGTGAATAAGTGAGCCAATTTGTTCCGGTAAATTAGTTTTTGCTACCGAGTTTATAAAAAAGCTAATAGAACGATGTGCATCAAAGGACTCGAAAAATGCACTGATGAATTTCATGTTTAAGTAAAGTTTATGTGCACACATTTTATGTTCTCGGCGAGGTTTTAACAAGATTATGAAATCTAATAAAAATATCTTATCTAATATATATTTCAAGATATTTCTGCACAACATTTGACTAACTTTATGTTACATACATCGATTGTACATTAATAATAATAAAAATATCTATAAGTTGCTTCGTTTGCCCAACAGGTAACACCCAATTACAGGATAGTTTAAAATACTCTTAAATACTATGAAACATTTTATAATATTTAGTAACAAATCTTTATATTAAACATAAAGGTACAATACATGTTACTGTAAGGACTGAAAATTAGATTAAAAAAAGATAGTGAGATAGTAATAGTTAAGAAAAACAAAATAAGAACTGATTATTGAAAAAAAGTAAAATAATATAAATAACGATGGGAAATAAAATGGATATCTACATGACACCCAAAAAACCCATTAATAAAGGAAATAGTAAGTTAAAATTATATACTAAAAGTTTGCTTAGCATATTTTAGCAGTGATTTTGTGTGCAAAGGTTTATATCACAATGTTACTTAATTTGTTGAAATAATGGCATGTACAATGTATTGGTGATTTTAGCAACATATTGGTATTGGCTCGTTTAGTGTAAAGTGTGGGATTTTGTCGAGAATGCATTCTTGGAGTGAAAAAAATTAATTTGTGAAAGAATTTGAGAATAGTCAATTTTATTATGTAATAATTTGTATAGAAAAAGTAGCATAGAACAAATTCACCGATACTCTAAACTTCCAAAATGAAATGTGCATAGAAGATAATAATTTTTATCTATACCCCTCTCAGGATATATTCCTGTATCTCTAAATGATAAAAATTTTAAAATTTTTCTTTAAACCTGCTCCGTGCCTTTGCGCACTAGATACTAATAATAATAATAATAATAATTTTATTAACCCATGTCCTTCAGTACAATATTAGAGTACATGTATATATACATAAATATTATAATTATATTTTACCATAAAAATGTAAATCTAATAATTGAAATATATAAATACTAATATAACAAAATTATTTAGGGTGAGACACCTAAGCCATAAAAGACTTGTATTGTGTCTTATATAATAAAAATTATATGAGAGCTTGTAGTTTTAACATAACTTATATATAATACAATAATATAGATAAATAAAATTTTAAAAAAGATAAAAAAAAACTTAATATTAACAAAGAAATTAACAAAGAAAATTAACAGTGATATTGTCATTACCAACATTATAAAATGCACTTAAATACTTCTATATTTTTTATAATGTACTCCTTTAGCTGTTTTTTAAAATGACGTATATTTTGTATTTTTATTAATATTATTGGAACTAAATTGTATAACTTTGTACCTAAATATTCAACAAATCTTTGACATATACTTTTGTTGTACCTGGGAACCCTCATTTCTTCGTTTAATTTGGATCGTGTATCATAATTAATATTTATTACTTCTTGTTTTAACATTACTTTTTTTATATACAAAAATTATTGCCCAGTAAATACACAATCCTCTCATATCTAATAATTTATTTGGTGAATACAAAAAGTGCGTTCTAAATCTAGGCTCTTTTTTATACATTACTCTTATGATGTAATTTTGTGTTATCTGTATTACATTTATAGCCTTATTATACATCCCTCCCCAACAGACTATTGCATATCTGAGTATAGATTCAATCAACGCATTATATACTAAACGTAATGTTTTTATTTTTAGAATGTCCCTTAAGGTATAAAATTTCGGTATGGTTTTCCTAATTTTGGATGTAAGATATTCCGCATGTTTATCCCATTTTAGGTGTGAATCAATTATTACTCCAAGGTATTTTAATTGGAAAGTTTTCATTATTTTTTTTTACTGTTTCTTATTTCAATAAAATTATTTTTTGGTGTGTCAACCATCGTTGGAGAAAATGCTAGAAGTTTTGATTTTTCATAATTTAATGTTAAATAGTTGTTTTCAAGCCAGCTGTTAATAATATTAATATCCGATACGGCACCCTCAAAGGCAGTGGTCCAATCATGTCCTTCACATATTACTACTGTGTCATCTGCATATGCCAATATTTTTCCTTTTATGTTCAAGTTGCATAATTCATTTATATATATCAAAAACATAATTGGACCAAGTACTGTTCCTTGGGGTACTCCTATCTGTATTGTTTGCACGTCACTATAGGTATTTTTTATTTTGACATATTGTTGTCGATTTTCTAAATAGTTTTTAAATACAGTTTGTACAGTGCCCCGAATTCCAATTTGTTCCATTTTGTGTAATAATTTATTATGGGGGACTGTATCAAATGCTTTAGCAAGATCAAGAAAGATACCTATAGTTTTGATATTTGCATTAAAATTTGAAATAACATTACTTGTTAACATATAAATGGCTTGTTCCGTGCCTCTACCTTCTATAAAACCATACTGCGTTTCACTTAAAATGTTATATTGTTTTAAATAATTCATTAATTTTACTTTTAGACACTTTTCGAAGATTTTTGCAAAATTATTAATTAAACTGATTGGTCGATAATTATTTTTGTTAGAAGTATCACCTGATTTGAGTAGAGGTATTACCACTGATTCTTTAAATTTACTGGGTACTATGCCGGTTGTGAAGATTAAATTTAATATATGTTTCAGGGGTTTTAGAATGTGTAAATGTGTATTCTTAATTGTAATGGCAGCGATTCCATCTGACCCAGGTGATGAGTTGTTTTTTAAGCTTTGAATTTGAATTATAATATCATTAAAAGAAACTACCTCAAGATACATACTGTTTGCTGTTATCGCATTGTCATTTTGTTTGATGTCACCATGTATATTTTGCTTTATTTGGTTTTGCATATCTACTCCTATATTTATAAAGTGGCTATTGAATATATTCGCAATTACTTTTTCGTCTTCTATTATTTCTTTATCATTTTCAGTTAATATGTATTTATTAATATTTTGTTTTACATCATTTGTTGCTTCAGATAGTAAATTCCAAATTTTTTTATAGTTATTTTGTGCTTGGTTAATTTGATGTTCATAATACTTATCTTTTGTTACTTTAATTAATTTTGTTACATAATTTCTATATTTTTTATAATAATTTTTTAAATGGTTATTATCAGGTTGCAAAATGGATTGTTTTTTTAAAGTATCTCTGGTTTTTATTGATTTTAAAATTCCAAACGTAATCCAGGGCTTTATTTTTGTGCATTTATTTGTAACTATTTTTGTGGTAGTGCTTAATTCTAAATAATGTTTATATATATCAACGAAATTATTTGTTGCATCTTCGACATTATTATTGTTTAGTATGTTTATCCAATTTTCGTTGCTTAAGAGTCCGTTTAATTTGTTATAGTCTATTTGTGATATTAATTTGTTTTGTTTTTCTTTTTAGTTTAGTTGTATTTAATATAGATATATTTGTTGAAATTAGATAATGATCTGTTATTGAGTTTAGTAAAATGGCCGAATTTATTTTACTTCTATTTTTTATATCTTTTGTTGTCCTAATAAATAAGTGATCTATACATGTATTAGATATATCAGTTTCCCTTGTATTTTTGTTTATATGTGAAAGAAAATTAAATTTTGTTAATACATTTATATATGAGTTTGTATAGTTCATCTCTTTGTTGTTGATATCTATATTTATATCTCCACAGAAAATTTCTATATCCTTTTTATTTAATTCATTGAAATAAATTTCAATATCAGTGTTAAAAATATTTACGTCCGTCGAAGGAGGTCTGTATAAGGCGGTAATACCAAAATTTATATTATTTAAACAGAATTCTGCTCTGATTAAATTTACTTGAGTTAAATTTACATGTGTGAATTTTGTTACTGTTATTTTGTCGTTGATATATAACATGCATCCGTCATTTTGGTTATATTTTCTGTTAGTATGATAAAGACTATATCCACTAATATTATAAAATTGATAATCCGAAGGGGCCCAGGTTTCCGACAAAAGTATAATGTCAACATTTATTTCTTTAAGTTTTTCTAAAAGTAACAACAATTCGTTAAAATTTTTTTGTATGCTTCTAATGTTAACATGAATTAAATTTAAGTTGTCATTTTTTATCTGTTTTATGTTAGACACAAGTTCTTCACAACAATTATAAGTATTGGTAATAACAATATCCTCTTTTTCAAAAGTTTCAAATGGGTCCATTTATAATATAAAAATTAATTAGATACGTTTCAGTATAAGAAAAAGTATGTAGTAGAAAAAAAAGAGTAAAAAAAAACCAGTGCTTAAATGAAGGTATGAGTGGTTATTTTTATTTATTAAATTTTTTGTGAATGTTTATTTTATATAGTACAGTAAAAGTGTGCAGGTTGGTATTAGGCTATTTTCTATTAATAATTATGGTACGAGAAGCGTTAAGCTATGAAATTTTAATGAAAGATTAAATTAGTGGTATTAAATACATAGATGTACAAATATGCTAGTAAATAATTGGTTTTATCGTTAGAGATATGAATGCCTTACTTCAGTTTCCTATATTTACACTTATTTCTGTTCATATATCATGCATCTTCTGTTTTTCCATAAATTCTTTTAGATTATCTGTTTCAAATTTAAATATTTTGTTTCTATGACTTATAAAAATTATACCATTAGTTGTCCAGACGTTTTTGTAATGAAATTCTTCCGCTGCTTTTTTGTACATTTCAATCCTGTTTGTAGTTAAATCTTCCTTAATGACAATTTTTAAGCCTTTAAGTTTTGCTTTCTCCTTATATACATTTTGTCTTACTTTATAATTTACAAATTTTACTATTATGGCTCGGTGATTTGCATCATTCTTCTTGATTCCAACTCTGTGTGTCCTATCTATATCATTTAATGTAATATTTGTAAGTTTCAAGTTTTTATGCAATATATTCATAACAATTTCATCTGTATTTTCTTTTAGATTTTCCGGTATTCCAAATATACGTAAATTGTTGAGGCGCGAGTACTGCTCTGCATTTTCAATGCGTTGTTTTAAGTAATTATTCTCCTGTTTTAAGTTATTGTAATTTGTAGTGATATTGTTTATAATTTCATTTTGTTTTTTTAGTACGTTTTGTATTTCAGTACTTACAGTTTTACTTATTAGTTCACTTAAATTTTGCAAAAATTCCTCTGATTTTAAAACCTCCATTATGGTTGTCACTATCTTCACGTTGGAATTTTCGTCTTTTTCAGAGTTACTAGACGGTTTTTGTTCTTTATTTCTTGTCATCATCACTTTTTGTAGTGTTACACACTTTATTAAATCAACTGTTGTAATTAATTTTACTTCTTAACTTGGATATTTTCTTTTTTATTTACCACCCTACTTTCAGAACACTACTACTCTTTTGACATATAAAATAAACTGAAGGTTCCATATTATGGATCCGTACTCAAGTTTTGATCGTACATCAGAATAATATAATGATTTTAAACAATTTAAATTAGTAAATGATTTACAATTTCTTATAAATCCTAACATTTTGATTGCCTCTTTAGATTTGATATGTATATGTTCGACAAAACTTAGTTCAGAATCAAAATATATACCTAAATCAAAAATTGTTTGTATGCGCTCTAAAGCAGTGTCGTTAATGCTGTAGTTGTAGTAAAAGCAATTTTTCTTTTTTTGTGTAAGACACTACGTTATATTTAGCAGCATTGATACCAACTTTGTTCAGGCCGCACCACTTGCTGACTATATTACGGTTCTCTTGAAGATATACACAATCGTTTACGGAATTTATGCTCCTAAAGATTTTTAAATCATCTGCAAAGATTACTTTGTCGCACTTTAATTCAGTGCATAAATCGTCAACAAATAATATAAATAATAAAGCCCAAGGTTTCAACCTTGCGGCACTCCAGAAGTGGCTAAGAATATTGATAAATTGTTCTCTGCCTGTTAAATATGACTGAAAGTAATTTAATAGATTTAAATTAAATCCATACTTTGCTAATTTCTGTAAGAGTAATTGATGGTCGATGCGATCAAAGGCTTTGGTAAAATCGGTATACAAAGCGTCTACCTGTCCTCGGTCATCTAGAATATTAGAAACTGTTTGGCTGGATAATACTAAGTTAGTAGTAGTTGATCTATTACATACAAAGCCCTGCTTGGTAACATTGCATTTAAAATCGTTGGTATTATTTGTAAGTTATTCTTGTAACAGCTGATAAGGATGTTATATTGTCAGCTGAATACTTTTTCATTTTCAGTAAAGAAGACAGGGAAAATACCTTGTATCGTAAATTAATTAGTGATTTATCCAAACTCAAATGAGGTTAAATATTCTACAGACAAGTTAAAGAACATCCAGTACTAAGATGCATAAAAAATATTTTAAATGAAATAAAATATATTTAATTTAACACTAATGTAGTTTTCCACAAGACACTAAAACATCATATACTGCATTCGACGCACATTTCTCCAACCCAATTGACATCATCTGGAGATGATTTAGTTTTAATCATCTGCCTGGGGAAATACTCGAATTCTTCTTTTGCTAACGTCTCGAATCTGTTCATGAAGAGAGAGTGTAAAAATAGTATGAATAGTGACAGAGGGCTTATCCCAAATAGCTCGCTTTATTGGTTAGTGAGTCACGGTTCACAGAACGGTCACGGTCACGGTTGGGTGAACCGTGATAATAGTTTAGGTATAAATAGAGTAGATTGTTAGAATAAGATTAGTTTTAATCATCTCCAGATGATGCCAACTTGGTTGGCGAAACGCGCGTCGAGTGTAGTATATAGTGTTTTGGTATTTCGTGGAGAACTACGTCAGTGTTATCTTCACATCAAAAGTTCTAACCCACTTCAGGACAATGGATACTTGAAATGTAGGAGCAGAATCTTCACTTTCTAAGTAAAATTTTGTTCACCAATGAAGCCAACTTTTTCAGGACTACAATTTAGATTTTTACAGTAATCATTTATGGGCAGAGGAGAATCCACACGCAATAATTGGAAGTCAGCACTAAAATAGGTAATATTGGCAGTGGGATAGGACGAATGGAAATACAACCAAGGCTTCCCAGATCTCCAGATCTGAATCCTTTGTATTTTTTCCTCTGGGATCACCTTAAATCTTTGGTATATGAGATTCCGATTGTAACTATAGAACATCTTCGGATTCGCATAATCATAATTCATGTGAAATTATACGAAATATGCCTGAATTTTTAAAGAGTACATCTATCAATGAAAAGAAGGGTCGAAGTGTGTATAACTGTGGGAGGTGGTCATTTGTTGGTTGGCGAAACACAAGTATTTTCTATGCGTTCTCAGCAGATAATAAATGTAAAGAATTTTAATTTGTCTAACATGACAACAGATTTGGTTATATTAAAATATGGGTCTCTCGCGTTTTATTAAGTCTTTGAACAATACGACTGAACAAATAAACATGCATTCCATTATCATGCTGTCTACATGTTTTTTTTTTTAAATAAAACAATGTGAATATATACGACCACAAGCCATGAAAAATTGACCGCATTTATGATATGTAAATAAGTTAATATTATAAATAATTATAATTAATCATAACATTTTATTTATAACAATAAACAGTACTATATTCGTCTGCGGTTATCTTGAAACCATATGAAAACAAACATTGGGTGCGTTGTGATGATAATTAACTATTGTTATGTACAGGGTGATTCCTATAACGTTCCTACCCCAATTTTTTGGTTTATCTTTGGAAATAAATTAAAAATGTTTAAGATAACTTATAGCATTTTTTCCAAGGATTTAGAAAATTTTAACAAAAAACAATTGAAATTCAAATAAAAGTGGGGAAAAAACAAAGCAATGGTTTTTAAAATTTTTTTTATTTTTGAAAGAATATTTAAATTCTCTTTCCAAACATGTAACGTAACGTATACATTTATCTGCACGCATGAAACTATCTCGTGGCCTCCAAGCAGCCCAGAATTAAATCCACTGGATACTTTTTTATGAGAACACTTGAAAACTGAAGTCTATAAAACTAGAAGTAACAATGTAGAAGAATTGAATGTTAAAATTTCGGCAGAAATAGAAAATATAAATAATTCCAACATGTTACAAAATGCAATGAATAATATATATAAACAATATATTATTTGTGTTGAAAATAATGGAGGACATTTTGAACAGTTCCTTTAAATATAAATGTTATTTGTTCGTTAAGAATTTGATGTTACTTGCTTGATTTAATTTTATTCCTTTGGTTAAATTTAAATAAAACTTAATTTATTCCTATAAATTTTTTCAATCATCAGTATTTTTCTTAAATATGAAGGTAAATATATGCTATATTTTTAGAAAGAGAATTTAAATCTTTTTTTCAAAATTGTAAAAATATACAGGGTGTTCCCTCTGTGTTTTTTCCACTTTTATTTGACTTTCAATTGTTTTTTTTATTAAAATTTTCGAAATTCTTGGAAAAAATACTAAAAAAGTTACATTAAACATTTTTAATTTACTTCGAAAAACAAACAA